>QLTV01001733.1:1660537-1672438 GCA_003457575.1 Thermophis baileyi | reverse complement strand
GTTTGTTGAAGATTTGGGTGAAGATGGGGGCCAATTGGTCAGCACAGACTTTTAAGCAAGAAGGAGTTATCTTGTCTGGGCCTGGTGCTTTTCCTGGCTTCTGTCTGTGAAATAGTTCTTGCACTTCCTTTTCCATGATCACCAGGGGTTGTGAACCCAATGGGATGGGATCAGTTGTAGGAGGTTTTGCTGTTGTTGGTGTGTCTGGGATGGAGGTTGTGGAGATAGGTGGCTGTAGTTTCCTTTCAAACCTGCATTAGAACACGTTCAGGTCATCTGCCAGTTGCTGATTTCCTTCAGCTTGGGAAGGAGGTTTGCCATAACCGGTGATGTTTTTAAGAGTTTTCCACATATTTGCTGGTTCATTTGTTGCGAACTGATTCCTTAGCTTTTCAGAGTAGCTTCTTTTTGCTGATGCAGGTTGTGGAGATAGGTGGCTGTAGTTTCCTTTCAAACCTGCAGTAGAACACGTTCAGGTCATCTGCCAGTTGCTGATTTCCTTCAGCTTGGGAAGGAGGTTTGCCATAACCGGTGATGTTTTTAAGAGTTTTCCACATATTTGCTGGTTCATTTGTTGCGAACTGATTCCTTAGCTTTTCAGAGTAGCTTCTTTTTGCTGCTCTGATCTCCCTTGTTAATACATTTCTGGCCTGATTGTACAGCATTCTATCACCTTTTCTGTAGGCTTCCTCTTTGGAACGACGTAGCTGCTTAAGTTTAGCTGTGGACCAAGGTTTATTGTTACTGTATATTTGCAAGTTCCTGGTTGGTACACATAGGTCTTCACAGAAGCTGACATATGATAGCTTTAACTTTGCATGTGTGTAATAATAATTTAACTTTGTATGTGTGTAATAATATAAGCTAGTGTTCACATTAGCTGAAAGAGAAGAATATTTTAGTTAGTGTCAATATATGTTATGTATATGATTATATATACATATATGTATGTATACACTCACACACACCACACACACACACACACACACACACACACACACACACACATTCATATATCTCATTGGTCATCAGCAAAGACATCAAATTAATTTATAATAAATTTCTATGAAGACGATTTGCACCTTCCATCAAAATGGGTAACATACAACATGAAGGACAGCTTGAACATTTTTTTTTCTAAATTCTGTACTTGTTTATTTTCAATCTCCTTCCCCCTTTTCTCAATTTACAATTTTAACTTCTCTCTACTCAACATTCTGCAAATTAAGATCTATCTGACAAAATACTGACTACAAGAATTAAATATATACTAAAAGAGAAAACCAAAATTATCATTGGTTTGAGAGTGTTTTTGAATTGAGGTTTTTTTCTTCTGAAACTCTGGACTCACCCTTTTTTTAAATAGTATCTGGATATATTGGCTAAATAATAATATGACAGACCAAGTATTTTAAGCTATCATTATCTGGGAGCACTTTTAATATCACTTTAATGTAACCAAATAAACAATAGAAATCTTTTTTTAAAAAAAGAGAACGTTTTTAATAAACCCATTTTGCTGATTTTTTTTCAGAACTAAATACCTGATTAAAATGAAGTATAATGGCAATATCAAAGGATTTAAAGAACAAAACCATAAACATAATTCCACTGGACAGGAATCCACTATGATAACCTAAGGGCTGAAGGAAGGAGTAGGAGAAAAAAAATCTCATTATACAAATGGGACTCACTCCTGTATTGATAGATTTTTCCCATTGTAATTCTTTTAATGTGGATGATGATATAAAGATCAGCAAATGTTTTTAATGATGAGTACTGCTCATTTAATTTGAAAATTCTTTGTCATAAAAGAACAAAATCAAAGAGGCTTGTTCATAACTAAGAAGAAAAAGCCAAGTTTATGGCCTACAAAGGTGTTTTCTTTTTAATTGCTCCTGAATTGAAGCACTCCTTGGTCTTCCTAGTTTGAGTCACTGCTGTCATCTAATTTCCAAAATCAAACTCTAATCAATTTTTCTTGTCATAAACAAAGCTAAGTTGTCTAGACTACTTACTACATTATAGGGAATATTCATAGTTCATATTCCTACAGATAGAGGGCTTATTTGTCTTATAGACCAAGCTTCCACACCCTCCCTTTGGAAGCAGGGAAACAGGGAAAAAATGGTCCTATTAAAACAAAAGGAGAACCTGATAAAAAAAAAATCCCTGGACTGTGAGAGGAAAACAGTGGGCTTTACTCTCTCTCCACAAGCCCTTAACTATAATGGAAAGTTCCCTCAAAAGCTGAAGGAAGTCCAGGTAATAGAAATAGAGGAAACAATTGTTTCAGGTGTCTTCTGCTTCTGTAGGAACAGATAATATTTTTAGTGAGAAACGTGTGTAAGGTTGATGATTTTCCCTTTCTCTGTGATGCTAAGTCACATTTCATTGGCTTTAATAGTCTTCCACAGCAAACAGATTGGGCTGTCTCTCAAGGGCAGAAAGAAATACCATGTCTACACATATCTGGTCCAGATGTCACATTACATAAATTACTTCAACTGTTTCATGTTGATCTTTTGGTGGTCACCTGGAAGATAGATGGTAGAAGCAAGAGCTACAAAGCCACTCTTTCAAAGCATGAGGAAAGACCAGAGTGTGAAGATCCAGAGATCTTTTCAGAGAAAAGGTTTGAGACCACTAGTCAACATCCAATGTATCTAGGCATTCTGCTACAATTTTATATATCTTAGAGCTTTCCCTGAGTAATGTTGATACAGTTGGGGAGAAATATTAACATCAATATAACTGAAGGAAACTTAAGTCTGTTTTATTCATGCTCTGAGGATGAGATGAAGACGGTATCATTGGGGCAGGACATTCCTACACCATGGCTAGGTAAGGTTCATTTGACAAAATAAAGATGAAATATAATTTACGCTCACTATCAGTTGTGGATACCTTTTTTTTTTTTTTGGCAATCTTGTTCATTCTCACCAAATCTATCTGGTACGTCACCTTTTATTTCATGTGCTATTGACTGGACTTTCTGAACACTACAAGGCATATGGACTTAATGCTTTGGTGAAGAACCTTTATCTATCTATTCATGAACATATGAATGCAGACTTTGGCACTTACATTGTCAGTATACAAGGGCACCCTTCTGTTCCATGAACCAGTGAATTGAATGGGAAATAAACAACAGGGTGAGTGCTCTCTCTGTGCTTTCCTCTGTTGGAATCAAACGATCCCAGCTGCTTTTAGATAGTAAGACTGATAAGTAAACCAGATCACATACTGAGAATAATTAGGAAAAGGCTTATTTAATTATTTCATGGCATCATTGCAATTGCACAGCAACTATTGTGCCCTCTGATTTTTATGAATACAAAAGAATTTCGTCTTAAAATCCCCAGTACTGGAACAACCAGCAGAAAATTTGGGGAAATTTTTTAGCATGAAAGAATTCATTTGTTCACTCACTCACTCATATACACACACACACACACACATTCTTTTCTCTTTTTAACCATCTTCCACTCCTTAACTTATCAGGATGGCCCAAATGATTTTCTTCTTGTCAGCTTCAGACATGTTGAATCTGTCCGTTAAACAAATCTTATAAAACCACCCACTAGACCTCTTTCTTAGTACTGAGTTTGACCGGAGGAAAGTCCCTTTGCAGCATTTAAGAACTGGCAATGCAAAGTCTGCAAGAGAAAGTTTGATGGTGAGAAGAATAAGGTTTGCTTTTCCAAATCATTGGAAGGAATATATGGACGCTAGGTTTAAGAGATTTTTTGGGGGCAATTGGAAGAGGAAAGGAAGTGTTAGTTACTATGGCAACTTAGGCTGTATTCTAAATAAATTTAAAATTCCAGCTGTTTAGATCCATGTGGTGTGTGCGTGTGGGTGGGTGTGGGTGTTTGTATGAATCTTACCACTGCAGAAGTGATGCT
Organism: Thermophis baileyi; assembly: GCA_003457575.1. Classification (NCBI taxonomy): domain Eukaryota; kingdom Metazoa; phylum Chordata; class Lepidosauria; order Squamata; family Dipsadidae; genus Thermophis; species Thermophis baileyi. Next base: position 1,668,530 of record QLTV01001733.1, on the reverse strand, counting down.
AGCTTGAAGTTATTAACTCATTTTCAAAAGGCATACCTCAATCTTCAGATATTCTGGTACACTATAATGTGATAATTGTCTTGGCATTTGAACATTCATTTCATTCTGGGAAAAAGAAAGAAAGGTCACTTATGCATCTTTATGTACTAAAGTGAAAGTCCCATGTCTTTGTGTTGATAAAATGAATCCCCCAAGATTGGCCATGCCATAATTTGATGGCTATATTACTACGTATGATAAAACTATCTATACTAAAGATATAAATGAGAATTCTCTGGAAGTCTCAAGGGGCACAAATAATCAGAAATGAATCATGACTGATAGGATATAATTGGTTTATGTTGGGCATTTCTTATTGTTCTTTCTGTTCTATTGGTAAACTGTGGATAATGCCTTCATTTGATTTGGTAACTACCAAGGTATGACTTCCATGAGAGAGTCAAAGCCCATCTTATGATCACCTATGATGAAGCAATTGGACAGCAAAATTTTTAAAAAAGTGTTTCCCTTTAGATAGGTAAGTGACGTTTCTGTAGATAGCAAAGACATTATTGAGAAAGTTTCATTAATAATCTGGAGAACAAGTCAAGGACAAAAATGTCTGACTTCGTTAGAAGAAGTTATTCTAATATCAGACTTTATTTTACTTTATAGATAAAGCATGCCTGAAAGAAAGTTACAAAACTTGCATGTTTGTAAAATGTAATGACACTGTCTTTATTACCCACTTGGTGTCAACCACAGTTCTAGATCTCTTGTATGTACTTTTTGGAAGATTTTGACTATATCTGTCAGCTTAAATGTGAAGATGAGGAAGTGGTAGTTTCACCCTTATCTCAATACAAGGCCTCCTATTTGGAGGAATAGATATCTACAGTACAATATCTACAATATCTACAATAGTTACATGGAAAAGATATCTTGAGATGTTGGCACAGTGGGTCCACAGTTTGGGGACCACTTCCTTGCTATCCATTTGCTGAATTTATTTATTTGTAATTTTAACCCATGGTTCTACTTATAATGAAGACAAATTAAGTTCATTTCTTTTTTTCTTTGACATCCCTTTATATATTTGAAGAATTATTTCCCCTTAATAGTCTTTTCTGCAGGCTAAACCTACCAGACCTTTTAACTATATCTCATGGTTTCCAGATCCCTTACCATTTGATAGTCTTCTGAACTTAATCCAATTTCTCATTGCCTTTTTGAACTCTGCTGTGTAGACTTAGATATAGTATTTCAGGTGGGATGTGACCAGGAGAGAATTTCACTCAATTACTTTTCATCATCTTGATTCTGTGTTAATACCAGTATATCCCAAGATAGTATTGCCTTTTCATCAGTTTCATCACACTGATGTCTAACATGCAATTAACAAAGACACACAGATTCTTTTCCGCCTAGGTCTTTTTTGAATTTAGGTGTACTGCCCCTCTCACTCACACACACATGTAACTGTGGTTTAGTGGGTTTATTAATATTATCCAGCAATTCCCTTCACCAAAAACCCAAAACTCTCCCGATCAAGTCCAGCCATGAGCAAATCAAGCTTAGTTCACAGAGCAAGGGCCCAATAGTTCACAAAGCACTTGAAAGTTGCTCAAACAAAATAACTCCACCAGACAAACTTAAATCCACCAAGCAAAACTTAACTCCACACACAAGACAGCTCATGGGGCAAGAAAAGTTCAGAATCTCCAAGGCACAATTCCAAACACGCTGTCAGTCCAGAGTCAAGCAGGAATCACAACAATCAAACAAACAGCTAGAAAACAAACACATTGTTCCCAGCAATGCTTCCATCTGTTTGCTGTGATAAATAGCCAGCTTCTGGTGCAGGCCATCAAGAAGGTGGGGCCCTCTTCTCTCAAGTAATCTGGCTGACCTTCTCTGCTCCTGCCTTTTCTCTGCCCTACATGTTCTCAGATGAGGTGTAGAAGGCAGTTCCTCCTCCTCTTTGCTGGCTATCTGTCACTGCAAACTTTCCCCAGCCTAAGCCTCCTTCAAATCCTTTCTTATGGCCATTCAGAGCCATCAATCAACTCATCTCCTGACATGCCAGGAATGGGCTCATTCTCCCCTGAACTGACATCTGAGGAGGTATCTGGGGAGTCATCCAAGGGAGACATAACATTAGGTAAAACACCATGACACACTTTTTCAAAGTTCTTGTCAACTACACAATTTAGTGTAATGTGGATTGTTTGTTGTGTTGCTGTTCAGTGTAGTAGGCCTATACATGTGTTCACAGATATTCCAATTAAAAATCTTTTGGAGGATTAATAGGCCTGTACAGTAGTTAACCTTTGGAAGATGAAGATGACATTTCTTCTCCTTCAGTGTTCTAGGGCCTCGCTAATGGGTTCTTAAGTTTTGCTGAGACTGGTTATATGATCTTCTCGGCTAATACTTTCTTTTGTTATTATTCAAAGCTATAGTTTTCTCCTTTGCTTTGTGGGAAAACAATAACTAGCTAGAACTCCATTTCCCAAATACAAAATACAGATTAAGGTGCTTTGCCTCTTCTTCATCATCCAGTACCAATTTGCAACTCATCTATGCCTTTGTTGGACTTCCTTTTATTTCTAACATACAAAAATAACCATTTTTGCTTTTGTTGTAATTTTAAATAGCTGTTTTCAGCACCACCTCTTTTTGTGTTTTAGTGGTTTTTTTTACTATTCCTAAAGTTTCTAAAGACTATCTTATATAGTTATTGATGACTGATTATGTGCAACCTTGTCAATGTTGATTCTTAGCACCCTCCCAATGTAGATGAATGTATTCTTAACCTTCTTCCATGTCCTAAATGTGTCCTTTTTCTCTTCAGGATTTTAGAGAACTCTTTGTGTATCAACATTGACCTTTTAAGATCATTTTCATTTTTCTTGTAGAGTGTGATAAATGAATACAATTATAGATTTGCAATAATATAACATTTCCCAATTACTTAAAAAACTGCATTCTTTAACATACTCCGTATGGTCCAGAACTATTCTACTTACCTAAGTGTAGGGAAATTGCTGAAGAAATTTTGTTCCACTCATAGTCTTACTAGTTCAAGAATTCCTTCTTGTTATTTGACTAGAGATAAGGGATACACAGGCTGTTGTCCCAAATCTTCATGTATTTCCACCAAACCTAGACTGTATTGACTGGATATGCTTCAAAAATAAATCAATACTAAAATTGCAAGAGCTATTGTGTCAGAGATAAGTAGGAATGATCACATAATACAAGGAGTGTTTCAATTAATTGCATTTAATTTCCTCTGAATTTGAAAGCATTTTTAATTCAAACATAGTTAGCTTTGTCCTACATCTTTTCATTTATTTTGTACCTAAAAGAATGAATGAATGAATAAGGAAATAAAGAAACATGGAGAAAAGGTACCAATAGAAGAGAATATTTGTAGTTCAGGTTAAACTGTGGGGTCCTTAGTGTACTCTGAGCTTGGTTGTTTTCTTGCTTGCATTGGAGATGCTACCTAGTTGAGTAATGAAACATCTGCAAGAAAACAACCAAGTTCAGAGAGCACCAAGGACCCCACATGGGAAAAGCACCTTGTATACACTAAATCAGTGTTTGTTGCTTTCACATGCAAGATTCATTCAGTGACCTTAAGCTTGCACAAATGTCCCTATTTTGTTCTCCAGTCCCAGCATCTGTGATGATTTATTAAAATGTTCCAGAAAGTAGGATTGTACAGAAAGCTGTCAAAAAGATACTTGAATAATATGTGACATTCTAAAACAACCTTTCCAAACACCTTTGGGCTTTATTCAAAAAGTATCAAAGCTCACCTTTCTTGAGTTACATATCTGGTGTTTGTTCATGCACAAATCATTTCCAGGATGGGGCTTGGAAGTAAAAGTAGCATCTTCTTTCCTCGGTGAGATTCTTACCTTATTTAGCCTGCAGCTTCAGCCTGGTAGTTGTGCAATGGATTGGGAAGGCAACAGCAGCTTTTTCTCTCTCTTTCCTTTAAATTCCTAGGGAGGTGAATAGAAAGGCTTCCTTCCTTGATGAGACTCCTCCCTTATTTGACAAGTAGCTCTAGCCTGGAAAATATGCATATTTTGATTATTGATCACTTAGGCGTTGTATATAATGGACCAAATAGACTAAGATGGGAAAGTCTCAAACAGGAAAGTACAATAGTACAAGTGCTCCTGTATTCTGTAAGATGTCCTAGTATGTTTTGTATATTACTTAACCTTTATGGAATTACAGAATAGGTATCCCTAGTGCAAAAGAATGCAGTGATAAAAATGAGTGTACTGTATTTCAGAAACTTTTGATTCATGCTTGGCACACATTATTAAAAAGCATTTTAAAACTGCAAAGCCTAAGTCATATCTTGTATCAATAGCATTTATTACATTAATCACATATTTTGTTTTAATACCTTTGTTGCTGGTGCAGCTGCTATAGAAACTATTTTGTATATCACATACCTTTTTTGGTTTAACTTTTAAAGTATCAAACTGTACTCCCAAAGTGGTGTCAACAACCTTTCTTCAACCTAGATTTAGTGTGGCTAGAACAAAATGGGAAGCTATTGTTTTAAATATAATGCCACCCACCCGTATGTACAAAAGAATTACATGAAGAATTGAGTATTTCTACATGTGATTATGTATTAATTGATGTTTCTGACCAAAAAGACATTTAAAATGTTGCAATGATTGTGTGCTGTTTCCAGGCAGATATAAAGTTAAAATGCTTGCTTTCAACCTGTTCCTGGATGAACTACAAAATATTAACCAGTCATCCTTTCCATGTTTTCAAAAAGGATGACTTTATAAAGAATGTTGTAAGATTTTGTGCTGAAAGTCGAGGATGAGAGCAATGATTAAAAAAAAATTAAAACAGAAAATTGGAAAGAAGGTGACTGGAATTTGTTTTGTAGTGCATGAAGGGCACAACTGACTTCAAAATGCTGTTAACATTTTAATATGTGATGTTGTTAGTCATCTCAGAATAATTTTGTGACTTTGCAACTATGGAGTACAAAATAGCATTTGAAACATGGGGAAACCAAATAAAGAATAGATTCTTTATCTACTTGTGGACTAGAAAGTTACAAGAATAGTGCCCATCAATTTTCAAGATATATATATTTTTAAGAACCATATCAAGGGTATATTTATGGTTAATTCATGGCAGTTCTGAAGTTGGAGAAAATGTATGCAAGTAATTTGTATACAAAAAGAATCATAAGGTAGATTTGGAAAAAGAAAAAGAGAGATCAGTTTTATTTCAGAAGGAAAGAAATGCTGTTTCAGAAATTATGGAGTACTGATTAACTTAACTTTAAAGATTTTATAGAATAATTTAAGGTTTTTATGAAATATGTTCATCTTACAGATCTCTTTGGAAAACCTGTTTCAAAGAACCTGAGTCATATATATGAGTAAATGGTGAAATGACATGAAAATAAGAAAACTTCAGAAAATATCAAGTAAAGATATGGATCAGCTGTAATAGAAGTTGATGGTATTTTGATGAGTAATTTTACCCAAGCATTTTATGTCATGTTATAAAATAAGACTGGGAGGGAGAACAGATCATTGGTTTAAAAAAAAAGATTCCACTATTTAATCATTTCACCAAAAAGATAATTTCAATTGCTAATCTCATAAAAAAAAATACTCCAGTAGAAAAACTGATTTCTTTATGAAAAACTTGTGGTCACTGAACTTTTTTTCTGTTTTCATGAGAGAAAATAGAAATGAAGCTGTTCTATCTTATAAACGTTGTAAATATTTATAATTGTTTTATAAATATATGTTTTCATTAAATTGTTGCCTTGAACTGCAAGATGGGCATCATATAAAAGAAAAAAAAAAGAAAGAAAGAAAGTGATTTGACATGTTCCCAGTTTTTAAACTAAAAAAATGACACTTCCCCCCCCCCCAGAAATTATTCTGTAATGAAAAATAGCAATGGTCCTTCAAGACTCATTAGAGCAGTATAAAATGGGTTAATAGTTTGATTACATAAACAAATGTAAGCAAATAAAATATGCTGCTGATTTCTTTATTTTTGAGTTTTGTCCCAGACTAACTGCTTAAAAAAATGATAAGCCTAAGTTACCATTGTTAGCCTAAATTTCTCACCCCCATATTTTTCCTCTGGATAGTAGTAGTGTCCATGGTGGCATTAAAGGAATAATTTTATCAGGACAGAATTGGACAAGGTACTTCTTTTCTTCCTCCAACTACATGAAATAGGTAAGGGTTAGGAAGTATCCTGTGTTATGACAAGCAACTTGTCATGTTACTTGGTTGGAGATAAGCAGCCTGGTATCTTTCAGACATTTGGAACTATAATTTCAATGAACCATTCCAATCACTAAATCGGCTGAGATATAATGGAAATTGAAGTCCAAAGTACCTGGAGGTTACCAGGCTGCTTGACCTGTTGGCGTGCATGTTGAGGCCTAAATTGATCTGCCAATCTATCTAGCAGTTGATTATTGATCTCCTGCTGTGCCTCCTAACCACCTCCTTCTGTAGAGGAGATTTCTTTGTAAAAGAGAATTTCTCTATCTGCAGAGGTTTCAAGTGCGTTATATAAATCAGAAGCAATTGATTTCAGCTATAATTTGCCTTGTTAGTCCTTCAAAATGAGAAATATCAAAGTATTTAATAATTAGGATATACCAAGGTGTCCTTAAGAAACTTATTATTTAAACAAAGATGAAAGCAGGAGTCTTCAGACTTTGCAGTGTCATGGACCACTAAATTTCAGATAGGACTAACTTTTTTAAACACCTTGATATCAAAAATTAAGGAATCTGCTCTAAATAATATTATTTAACTGAAACAATTGAAAAGCTAAAGAAGTACATTGATTTTGGAAGGTCTGGCAGAGAAAAGCATTTTGTATATAATCTATATTCTATAATTCTCTTTGAGCTGGAAATTTTTTACTGAAATATTATATTGGGCCTTCGAGTTGCCTTTTTCAGAGAACTGATCACATAAGGAGAAATACCTTGCTCTCCCTAACAAATCCAGAGGATGAAAGCATGAGTGGGAAGGAAAAAAAACCCTTAACTACCATCTCTCTCTCATTTTATAGTTCATTGGGTACAAAGTTAGATAATTGAAACATTGTTAAAACCTTCACTAGTTAATAGACATCAATTACAATATAAATTTACTAGCCACATTTCTGTTTAGAACTGTGTTGATGTAATATAATTTGTAACATTCTACTGGACTGAATATAACAATGCACACATAAAATTGTATTTTTTAAAAATGTAAATCCCAGTTATGTACATCAGGTTCTGCTAAAAAAGAATTCACTGGTGTTATCATTAATAGTGTTTTAAGTACCAATATTACAGCTAAAGTATAAACTCATACTTTTCTTGCTCTACCTGAACAAGCTGGTTGTTCAAAGTATAGTCCTAACAGAATTTGAGTCTTGCCTATGCATTCAAAACCCAATCTCATTACAAGTACTCTGGATTCTTCTTCTGATATAAGCCAACCCGGCCAGGCTAAGCAGACAAAATATGACTTTTGGTTGATCTGACATACATGAATCAGTTTACAATTAGTTCTCAAGAATCAGATCAAACCACTAGACAGTATCTTTGGGATCTCTGGGTATTTGGGAACTCCAACAAATCAACTATATGGAGAATCATTTCCAAACAGAGGGGAAACGGAGCCTCTACATCAGCGGTTCTCAACCTGTGGGTCGCAACCCCTTTGGGGGTCGAACAACCATTTCACAGGGGTCGCCGCGCGCGTTAGCCCGCCATCTTGGTGCTACCGTCACTGCAGGGGTGAAATGCTCCCGGTTCGGCCGTGCCTGTGGGTCGCCGGATAGCCGGTAGCGACAGAAGCGGGAGACTTCGCCCACCCACCCGGATGCCGCCATTTGGGTTCTTTTACCCTCTGCGCATGCGCAGCGTTCTGTGCATGCGCAGAGGGTAAAAGAACCCAAATGGCGGCGTCCGGGTGGGAGG
>QLTV01001733.1:1641541-1660506 GCA_003457575.1 Thermophis baileyi | reverse complement strand
CGCATGGGGGGCGGGGAGGGGGTGGCGGCGCCGTGGGGGGTCATGGGGGGGGTCGTGGCATTAGAAAGGTTGAGAACCACTGCTCTACATGAAGGTGATGCAACAAAGTTGAGTTGATTTTCCCTCCTTTCTTCAAATGTAGAGTTTTGTTTCAAAACTTCCAAAGTGTTAACAGGATGTACCTGCAAAATAATTATGCTTGTACAAAAGGGCAAACTTCCAAATTAAATGCAGTAATCCAACAGTTATTGAAACAGGAATTGGGTGATCCTTGTAACAAATTGACTTCTTGCAATTGGAATTGATTTAGTAGCAACTGTGGTAACTCTGAGTATGAAGAGCTCAGTTCCCATGGGGTCTCTTAGCAGAGATCTCTTCCAGCTCCCTTCCAGCTCCCTTGCAAACAAGCCTTCTGACAATCTGTCTGCCAAAAAGCAGGGGAGGCTTGGAGAGGTTTAGGGGGCTTCCTTCTGCTAGGCTCTACTCTTCTTCTTTCAAACCTTTTGTTAGTTAAACTCTTTGTTGGTTTCTGTAACTCCTGCTTTCTTCCAGTTTCCCATAGCTTGATCCTGTGTACAACCTTCTGTTTCCCCATACAATCAGGCCCCTGGAATCAATACTTTTCTCTCCCACTTTTGAATTTCCACTGGGAATGGAAATCTTTGTAAATCAAGGGTAGTGTCTATGCTATGGTAATGAGGAAGAGATTTTCTGTTTGCTTGTTTCAAAATACCTTTTCTTCTCTCTCCCTCCCTCCTCTCCCTGTTTTTATATTTCCAAAGATGGAGTTTTAATTTTTTGTTTGACTTTTTTCAAGTCTAGCTTTTTCCCATTCATTCTTTGCATCCTTCATTCTATTCCCTCTCCTACTTCCTTATGAGTTCTAGGATGGCTAACAGTGAGAACAATCTCACATGTTTATGGGGGGGGGAGTTGGGGAAGCAAATGACACAATGTACAGCATGACATAATGAAATCCATGACTCAGATACTTGTATCCAGTGTCGAGATTCAAATATGAAAAGCTCAGGTGTGCGTCGCGATGTGCAACAACTGTTTCATCATTGGAATATCTATTTCAGTCATTTTTCCCCACACTGGGTACCTTTGAGTCATCCAGCTGTGATCCTAACTTATTTTTGACATCTTATAACTTAGCTTCACACCTTTAACATGACTTGGCTTGTCTCACCAATCCTAAATTGTCTACAAAGAGATGCTTTGTCTCCTCCCAACTGGAATTCATGTCCTGTATGCTGCTACTGATTTGTTCTTCCAGCAAAGTTTTAATCCTGACTCTAAACTGATTGTCCTAGGTTGATATCCATTTCTTAGATGCTACCACTCTGTTTTCCAGTATCATTTTAAACAAATTTCAATATGATCCTCAACAGGAAAATCCTTCAGATGTTTTTCCTACACTTTCTCCTGGCCCATGGACCTGCAATAATTCCTCTTTCCTTCCCAAGGCACTTCCAGTAGCAGCATATTACTAGCTGAGAAGTACTAGTCCTTTGACCTTTTTGCCTTTTCAAAAGGCTAAAACATGCCCCAAAAGTGTCTCCTCCATGCAGAAACACTGGCTGGAGATGCAAACTGTGCTCATATTGAAGAGATAAATGTGGCAAAATTCAGTGTTAACCTATGGTAAGCAGCAAGCCTAGAGGTAGTCTAACAGTGTTTGCTGAAAACTGTAAGCACTTACCTCCTCTGCTACATTTTGATATGCTTCTGCAGTTTATTCTTCCCCATAAATGTTTATAGCTGTTCGTGCTTCAGTAGTTCAGGGGAAAAATTATAACCATCATCTTTGACTTAACAATTGAAACCTGAAGGGAATTATTCTACTCCAGTAGTGAAGAAATTCAGTTTCTATATACAGAACATACAGTGTATGTTATGCCATTGAAACAAATAGCAAGTCTGACATGACTTGAGGATACTTGGATGCTTGGAAAGGTTAGGACGAAATAATATCATGAGATGTTTCTACAGCACTTTGTGATTCTCTCTCTCTCCCCCTCCCTCCCTCTTCCTCCCCCTCTCCCATTCTCCCACTCTTTCGCTCTCTGTAATTTCCCTTTCTAGTTTGTCCAAAAGTATCCTAACATTCCGTATGGAGTTTTCAAAAGTGATAAGAATATGAGAGAAAATAGCCAGGGCATTCCAAGAAAGGTGTGCCTTTGTATTGTGACCTAACCCAAGTATGCAGGATTTTGTGTGGATAAAGCAATTGATATTTAACTTTAAAATATATACCATTTTGGTTAAAAGAGGAGAAGACAAAAGGTTTACCACTGATAAGTTTTATTATCCTACCCTACTATATTTAGGAGAAGAACAGGCAGAGTTAAGTGCATCATCAGCTCCGAATCATTACATTACCACAAATGGTCAAAATATATACCATTTTGGTTAAAAGAGGAGAAGACAAAAGGTTTACCACTGATAAGTTTTATTATCCTACCCTACTATATTTAGGAGAAGAACAGGCAGAGTTAAGTGCATCATCAGCTCAGAATCATTACATTACCACAAATGGTCCAAGTCCAAGTCCAAGTCCAACAACTCTTGAATTCCATTGAATCTTATCTGGTGCCAATTTAGTATTGAACTTTACTTGACTAGATTCTTGTGTACAGACTTGAGCAATAAACCTTTCAAATTACAACTTAACATATGGTCCTGGTCCTTTCTGCCTGACACTATAAATGGATAGTTTGTTAAAAGGAAAGTGAATCTTGATGAAAAGGAAACATATTCCATTCTTCCTATTTATTTTCATGGTGCCTACACAAATGAATTGTAACAGGGAAAGTGCTTTATGGAATGTAATAGATAATGGAACCAAATCAACTGTTTTTGAATTGTTTTGGGAAACTAAACAGGCCTGGTTAACAGACGGATGGTAAATTTCTAGGAAATTTCTGGTCTGTAGGCTAGAGAGGGAAGTTAAAAAAAAAAAACATTCCCAAGAGCAACGATAAATCACTTCTATAGTACTGTCAAGAATTTAACTCAACTTCAAGGCATCTTTATTTTTATTTTATTTTATTAAAATATATTTTTTTAAAAAAACCTAGCCAAAAAGAAATGAGAAAAACAAAACACACACACAAGAAGAAGCTAGAAAAGAGATTTACAAGCTATATAAAATTGAATAAAAATTTGAAAGGATCATTAGATTAATGTTACATGCTGTATATAAAAGTGATCAAACCCATTATTAAAATCAAGTCAATATTTAATACTTAACAAATATGATAATAATCATCAGTCAGAATAAACAGTTAACTAAGTTGCTATCTATGTTAAAAATGCTACCCTTATTTAAAACAACCAAGAGCTAATATATTCAAATCTATGTTAAGAGAACTCAAACTTTAATGCAATATGAGTCCATATACAATTATAGTGCATGAAAGTTTTGTAAGTTAAATTAAATTCTATATCAGAATTATTTTTCACTTGTATTACTTTGCCATTGATGAATTCTTATAGTTTAGTTTGCCATTGTTCTGAAGCAGGAATTATATGGGAGTTTTAGTAAAAAAAACCCATAATGTATATTAGTAGCTGTTATGTACATAACTAAATCTATAAACTTTGTACAAATAGAAGATTTCCATAAGATTTCTGATCTGCAGCAGGCAAGACCTGCTGATGCTTTCTTAGAAGCTTGGCATATGAATAGTAGTTTAAGTGCATAAGCAATGCAGACTCTAAGTCTATAAATTATTACCTTCTTTCCAAGTGTCAAATCCCATATACTTTAATTAAAGAGAGCAATAAAACATGATAGAAAAAGAAGGGGTCTTTTTTACTCTAGAAATTAATATCAGTTCCTGGATTCTGGTTTAAACTAATAAAACTGGTGGAGATTAGAACTGAAATTGAATTTCTTATACAGTAGGTTACAATAGTAGACTACTAGTAATTCAACTAGTGTTGAATGTGAGTTAGAGATGTCCAGGTTCAAATTTCCATGTAGCCATTATAGCCAAGGAATTTACTCAATGGCTTTGGGACAGTTATTACCTCTCAACATTAAGAGTAAAATGAAAGAATAAATGCAGGAGTGTATGATACATATATTTCTTTTTAAATGAATGGATAGTACTCTTAAAGATGAACAGGTGAATCGGTGTGGAGAGATATAGGAGGTGGGAGGCATGGAAGGGTGTGGAAATTATGCAACTCTAAAAGAGAATATGGTTTATAACACATGCATAAGGTGATAGGGAGAGGGATGCATTGTGTGAACAAAATAGATCTGTGCTTTTCTTGGAGAAAACTTTTGTCTGTCCAATGATACTTTTTAAATATTTCCCTTTCTACATCAAGAGCAGATGTTATTGTTCCATGCAGTTATAAATTATCTATAATCCATGGATACATCTTTTCACTAATCTAGAGATATTTAAATATGACTTCCATCCAAAATTCATAATAATAATTACAGAATACTCAAGGATTCATTATCAAGATTGGATATATAAAACATGGGTCTGTTTATATCATATATCCAGCTATGGATAAATAGCTTGTTATTCAGTAATACCACTATTTTAGGTAACAATGCAGCAAGTGGAAAACCATTCGTCAGACAGCTGCCAAGCAATATTTGGCAGAAATCTTCCTTTTCATGATAATCCTGCCAAAGCTTAAACAATTGCAGCTGATAAGTGCCCAACTACAGAGCTATGAATGTAGCTATGAACGTAGTTCAGTTACAACATAAAAGTGGAATAAAAGAAAATGAATTGTCCAGAGGTAATAGGAAGTCAGAGTGAGTCTTGTTTCCAGATTTGGACTCTTAAGCCAGACATGTACAGCAGATGATCTCCCCGCACCCACCCCCCAAAAAGACAGGGAATTAAGACAGGGAAGGACCAAAATATGAGAAAGGCAGCTTGAAATATATGAAATTTAGAAATCCTATTTTCAGGAAAAGAAAGAAGAAACAATGCCCTGCAAAACATTATTGCTGGTATATCTGGTGCTTTAATTCTTCCATTGGCTGGAATGGGAAAGCACAAAGAACTGCAACTTTCTTATTTTTAAATAAAATAAGATTATAAGGCTATAAGGAAAGCACAAAGAATAGAATAGAATAGAGTAGAGCAGAGCAGAGCAGAGCAGAGCAGAGCAGAGCAGAGCAGAGCAGAGCAGAGCAGAGCAGAGCAGAGCAGAGCAGAATAGAATAGTTTTATTGGCCAAATGTGATTGGACACTCAAGGAATTTGTTTCTGGTGCACAAGCTCACAGTGTACATGCTAAAGAAAAGATATATGCTAGTTCGAGAGATGGGTTCTAACTTACTTCGCTGCCGGTTCGCTTTCTCCCGTGCCGCGTGGCACAGTGCCGAAAAATCCGAACCCCCCCCCAAAAAAGAGCTGAAAACAAGATGGTGATGCATGCGCAGTGCCGGAAACTCAGCTTCTGTGCATGCATAGAAGGGGGGAAAAAAAACAACCCGGAAAAAAATTCAAAAAAATAAAAAATTCAAATTTTTTTTTAAAAAAAGATGGCGGCGCCCACGGACCGGTACCAACCGAACCGGATCCATGACATCACTGTGACATCACCAGTGGGTCGCTACCGGTTCAGGCGAACCGGTCCGAACCGGTCCGAACCGGTCCGAACCCACCTCTGGCTGTTTCAGAGAAAAATATGCAGGTTTTGGAGCTAAGGTCCTTTGTAAGAAAAGTCCCTGGAACAGAATTATATGACATTTATAAGCATAGCTGTCTTCCACTAGGGAAAAGTGCTGTCAGATTTCAGACAGATAGCTGGAGGGATATTAGCACAAATGGAATCTTTAGGGGACTGAATTCATGCATGTTATTTAGCGGGCAATTTTAAGGGAAGTAGCAGCTCTTGGAGACCTGATTTTGGCATCAAAATAAAGAAAAAAGAAAGGTTCACATTCCTATGTGTTTGTTTGATTGCTAAACATTTTTCCCAGTGGGCTCACACAGGGATACTTGGAAGAGAAGAGTGAATCTGAAACTATTACTAAAAGCACTGCAATTTCTAAAAAGAATTTGGGGGGGGGGTTGTTAGCAGTGTGGAGCATTGTAGGCAGTCTGTCAATGAGAAAATAACTGTCCATAAACACAGGGGATAGGCCCACTGTAAAATGTGTTTCATCTGTTGCTGAAGCAATGGAGAGAATAAATAATCTGTTTTGGCCAGGGTGGTAAGGAACCAGAATTATTAGAAATTCTGTGTTGTGCTGTACATACTATGCAATTGTCAAAGTTGTGTTTAGCAGCTAATGGGGATGAGGATTTATCGATTTATTAAAACAAAATGACACAATGCCTGTTTTTGTATGTATCGTACATTTTTTTTAATATGTACATTTCTGAATGCAGCTTTCTTACTGTTTGTTATTTTTAATCCATTTTTGGTTTTACTGGAAAATGCCTTTAACACAGAGAATTTGTTCATGCTTTCTTCCAAAATATGCATTTTGTTTGAATTTCTTTTGTTATTCACTTGCATAAGTCATTAGTTTGAAATAGATACAGGTAGTCCTCCACCTATGACCACAATTTTATGTTTCTAAGTGAGAAATTTGTTAAGTGTTGAGTTTTGCCCCATTTTACGACTTTTCTTGCTATGTTTGTTAAGTGAATCATTGCAGTTGTTAAATTAGTAACACAGTTGTTAAGTGAATCTGGCTTCCCCATTGACTTTGCTGATTAGAAAGTTGCAAAAGATGATTATGACATTGCAACCATCATAAATATGATCAAGTTGTCAAGCATCTGAATATAAATCACATGACCATGGGGATGCTGCAATGGTCATACATGTGAAAAATGGTCATGTCCCTTTTTTCAGTTTCGTTGTAACTTTGAACGATCACTAAATGAACTGTTGTAAGTTGAGGACTACCTGTATTAGGGCTATGCAGAGCAAAGCTAATTTACTTTGTGGAGCCATCTCAGCTATGATTGCTGCAGCATTCCATTTGGTGATAAGGTCTTGATGCAGAAAATCAAGGCACACCAGTGTGACATGTATGATGCTCATGTAAAGCATCCAAGCTGGCCAACTCACTTCACCTGGATAATACATTCTGGTATAAATGTCTTTGTTATGAGCAATAAATTGCCTAGGATTATGGAAGCTACTGATTTAACTAAGTGCAGTATTTAATTTGGTGCATAGAAATAGTCCAGTGTTTCATTTCATGGAGTGTCCACAAAGAGGTGGACCACCAAATCTTTTTTTTAATTTATTTTTTGTCAAGTATGTATTTGATAATATACATAAGTATAACATTATTTGAATACATAAAATGAGTACAAATAAAAGGGAACATTTGGACAGGGACGGTAGGCACGCTGGTGCGCTTATGCACGCCCCTTACAGACCTCTTAGGAATGGGGTAAGGTCAACAGTAGACAGTTTAAGGTTAAAATTTTGGGGATTTGGGGATGAAACCACAGAATCAGGTAGTGAGTTCCAGGCATTGATCACTCTGTTGCTGAAGTCGTATTTTCTGCAATCGAGTTTGGAGCGGTTCACTTTGAGTTTGTATCTGTTGTGTGCTCGTGTATTGTTGTGGTTGAAGCTGAAGTAGTCGTTGACAGGTAGGACGTTGTAGCAGATAATTTTATGAACTACGCTTAGGTCATGCCGAAGGCGATGTAGTTTTAGGTTTTCTAAGCCCAGAATTTCAAGTTTGGTGGTGTAAGATATTCTGTTGCGAGCAGAGGAGTGGAGGACTCTTCTCGTAAAATATCTCTGGACACACTGAAGAATCTGAAGAAATCCTTTAAGGCTTCATTCAGGGTTATTATAATAATTTCAAAATTGTTCTGGACTGAGTTTATTCTGAAGCCTGCCATCTTCTTTATTCAACTGCAAAAGCATATTTATGATTATGTAAAGGCTGTCTATGGTAGCATGCTAATATACTATTCATCCACAGTCTGATACTAGGTTACACTGTCAATGCTTTTAGTGGAGTAAATGCTTTGATATTGGAGAATATACCCTTCCTGTTTTTAAGATAGTTCAATTTCTATGACATGTGGCAGAATTATTAGAAACCTTTCAAGAGCCTAGCCCCGTGATGGCAAACCTATGGCACGCGGAGCCATATCTGAGGGCATGTGAGGCATTGCCCTATGTCAGCTCTAGCGTGCATGTGCGCGCTGGCCAGCTGATTTTTGGCCTTCCGGAGGGCGGGGGGAGGCTGTTTTTGCCCTCCCCCGGCTTCAGGAAAGCCTCCGGAGCCTGTGGATGGCGAAAAACAGACCCAATGGGCCTACTGGAAGTCCGGAGGCTTCAGTGAAGTCTGTGCGCATGCATGTGGGGGGGGCAGCACGTGGGGGTTGTGTGCGCATGCACGGGGAGAGGGCATTGCATTATGAGTGTGGGCACGTGCGCGCACGCTATCGCTCGCACAAGTGCACACCCTTTTGGCACCCGAGAAAAAAAAAGGTTCGCCATCACTGGCCTAGCCTATATGCATGAGCCTCTTCATCGTTAATGTTAGAAAAACTGTATCCTGTTCATCTTCCTTTTCTCATCCAAGCCACATTGCTATTTCATTATTAATTTACTATGGTTATCACAAAAGTGCAGAAATTCTGACCTCCTTTGTGTCCAGTTAACATGATTTCTTTCCTACATTCAGTCAGGTAGATTTTTCCCTAAGCTAAAATAGGTGGAAGAGTGTTGCACAGTTTGAAGTTTTAAATATGTCTATTATATGGAAGCCATGAATCTTCAAAGAAGTGGACATTTATTAACACAAAAGGCTTCTTGTCCAGCAACAAAGGTTAAGTTCTAGACTATGAACCAATTTGGAATTGGCAAGCCTCCATCTTTTTCCCCTCCTAAGGCAAAGTAGGACTTTTGGAAAACTAATTACAAGGTACAGGCATTAAATCTCTTGCCTCCATATTTATTTATTTTTCCTTAATGAAAGCTGGACAACTGCCATGACTTGCTTTAAAGAGAGATTTATTGAATTGCTCTTGCTGGCTCCCCCTCCTCGTTTCTAATATCCATTTCTTGTCAAGCTGTGTTGCAGCACAATGGCTAAAATCGAAATTCAGCATCAACCAACAAGATTTCCACCTTCATCTTTAGCAAAGTTCTTACAGTTGATAGGGTGCTGTGACAGAGTGCCTGATAGATCTTAGGAACACAGAAGAGGCCCCAAGATAGTTAAGGGAGGAAACAGGACCATAATGGAAGAGAAGGGAGGGGAGGGGAGGGGGAAGTATGAGGAAAAAAACTGTGCCTTAATTACCATAACTCAGGTGGGTGAATTACTTTGGTAGTTTTTCAAAATTCAGATATGTATTTATTAAAGAATTTTTTAATAGGTCTTACAAAAAAGAAATACAAAATAAGGAAGAAACACATAAAAGTTGCAAAACAAAACAAAGAAGAAAGGAGGAAACTATATGTATACATCACGTATGAATCAACTGTCAGATTCCTAAATCTACCTTATGGGATAATAGGGAGGGGGGAGGATTCTGTAATATCACAAACTTTACAATATATCTAAAATCTATGCCACGGAAAAACATACTGAGTCATTTTTTGATTGGATGATAAACTGTGTTTTCAAAAATAGATTAAGTCACATTTTAATCCAATCTTTAATATTAGGAATACTACTAGTTTGTCATTTTTTTTAACAAAATAATTCTTGTTATAACACCCCAGTCTTGATACAATAATAATTTCTGAAAAATTCCAAATTCCAAAGTTTTGGGACATAATTAATGTAATATTATCATTCTCATAAATCTATAAATGTTAAAATAGTATTCTAACAAAGATGTCAGGAAATCATGGTACTAAATCATATCAGTCAATGATACACTTCGTTTCTAATATTGCCATCAGAGACAATACAATGTCTATTCTTTCAAATCATACTTTGGGGTGTTAAGCAAACTTGAAATAAACTCTTCTGAGTTTTCATTTTAAATCCACTGAAAACAAACGTAACATTTTTTAAGACCTGCAACTATTGTTGTTCTTTTATTGGGTGTTCTAAATCTAATAAATGTCCTAATTGTTGCCTTTAAAAATCTTTTTTTAACTTTTTATTGAAATGTTTCACATTAAAAAACAAAACAAAACATAATTTCACTAATATTTTTTCCTTTATTCTACATTTTCCATATCTAAGGCTATTGTTTTTAACTTAAACAATCTTATTTCTATTTGCAATTTTATACATGTTGTATATTACATTACATCTATTTACATTTAAAAATGTAATTACCTTTAAAAATCTTATTTAGTTTTTGGCTTAAAAAAGATGTGGGTTGAATTTGAAGCACTACCCCCATCCAATACATTGACACATTGGGTTTTTTAGATGCTGCCAGAGCAAGTGATCCATATTGAGACATAAAAACATGCTTGAGTCGATTATCACTATTGTGAATTAGGCAGATATACAATCTACTTGAACTTGAGAAAACCCTTTAAATAGTAATTACAGTGTAATTGATTTAAAGTATTAATTCTAGATTCTGCTCAGAATTTCCAATATAACATTTTGTCAGCTATTTTTAGAGTGTAGGGTTTCCCCCCCCATAGTTAAACATACATTATAAATATGAATTATATACATATCATTTTGCATTGCAATTATATTGTATATAATTCATGCCATTTGTATGATGTCATGTACATTATTATTATTATTATTATTATTATTATTATTATTATTATTATTTAAATTTGTATGCCGCCCAACTCCCAAGGGACTCCACAAGTCTCAACATTAAGGTTCTGTTACTTATCTTATTAGAAATAAGGATCTTTCTAAAAATCCAAGTGGTTCTTGTTTCCTAAATTTGGTAACTGCAAAGGGCTTTACAGGTAGTGAGTTACCAGACTGGAAATTAATTAAACCTTTCCTCTATATCCATATTTATTTCAGTGTATCCCCAGGAAGATCTATTTCTGTTCAGGAGTCCAAGTAAATGAACTTGGTTGTCCTATAGAGAACATCTGGATTAAAATAAGTGAACAAACAAACAAACACAATACTATGTTTGATATCTAAATCCATTTAACTCTTTCCAAACTAACCTGATAACAGTGTATGATCAGATAGTGGATAACAGAAAGACTCAGTTGCAATTTACAGTATGTTAATTTTAGGAAGTTTTTGATAAGACATCCTGATTAGGATATTAATTAACTAATAATGTATGCATGGCTAATTCAAAACTTGTATTGACAGAGTCCTCATCAATGATAAATTATCAAACTGAAATAATGTATTCAGTATGGTGCCACAAGGCTCAATCTAATCATACATTCTCCATTTTTTTATTAGTAACACAGATGAAAGGTTGAAGGGAATGCTTGTTAAATTTGTAGGTGACAGATACGATCTTCTGGCAGTTTGAGTGTACTACCATGCTGATGATACTCAGCTTTGTATAACCACTCTGAACTCAGCTAGAGATACCATCTAAATCTTGCTTTCAGTGCTCTGTGCTCTCAGATTCTTGGGCAAAACAAGATGAAATTAAACCTTAGCATGATAGCATGATTGTTTATTCCTTGCTGTTCTTGGACTAGGTCCATTACTTGGAGACATCTTGGAATTGTAGCTAGGGTTAGTTGGATGGTTGGAGGTTGTAGCCAGGAAATCCTTTGCTCAGCTGCACATGGTGCACCACTTCTGGCCCTTCCTGGAACAGGAAGTCCTAGCTACAGTTACTCATACCTTTATGACTCCACTTTTAGATTCTGTAATACACTCTACATGAATCTGCCTTTGAAGCCCAGTTGGAACTGCTGTTGGTTCAAAAAGCAGTAGCAACTAGCTCTAGTTGCTGTGGTCCTATTGAGCATTTTCTGTAGACTGTATAAAATATACTAATACATTTATGGATGCAATTCAAAGTGCTAGTTTCCAACTAGATCTAGCCCAAGGATATTCTCTTGAAAGAGTTTATTTATAGTGCCCCAGTTCTGTGAAGAATGGGAACTATAACCAGGAGTTATTATTTTTCAGTCATGGGCCCTTTAGAAACTAGGGTAGCCCCCATGATGGTGGCATTCTAGAAAACTCATCCAAATGCCTTATGGTGGATGATTATATTCCAACTATGCTGTTATTGCCTCCTTGCTGGCCAGTCCTTGAAGCCAAATTTAGGCTTCTATAGAACAAGTAAAATGGGTATTCTTGGACATTTCTTGATCAATTTAATTCTGATGGCATCCAATAAGAGCATTTTAAGAACTTTAGTGTGAAAATGCTGCTCCCCTACCAAAAATATGTTATTCAGATCACTCTCAAGCCATGGAACTTGAAGTTAGCCAACATGACATCATTTTTTTTAAAAAAAAAGAAATGTACCTAGTTTGAACTAGGAAAGTAATAGACTAATCAACTAACATCTGTTACAGGTAAATTGATAGATATAACTTGGCGTATAGAAGAACAACTCTTGTTCAATTACAATAGAATAGGATTTTGCAAAGATAAATTAAGCTTACCAAATATTTAGTTGTCTTAAGAGTGTTAATAGAAATGTAGAGAGAAGAAGTCATCAATGTATAACTGGGTTCTCAAACAGCCTTTGACATCAAAAGTTTTTTCAGCATCAAAAGCTTTTGAATAAACCTAGAAGACATTGGATAAGAGGCCTGTCCTTTTGTGGACTGCTGATTAAAATAAATGGGCAATTTGCTCAATGAAGAGAAATAAGAAATGGAGTCCTCAGTTGTCTGTGTTGGGATAAGTGCTTTTTAACTGGCTCATAAGTTACCTTGGTAGCCAGCTGGCCATGTTTGTAGATTAGATGAACTTGTCATCCACATGACAAATACAATTTAACAGTAAAATGATGTACTCCACCTCTAACTTCTCATATACACTGATGGAGTCTAAAAGTATCTATAACTAACCAGGAGAAAGATCTCAAATTATTAGCTTATTAGCTCAGTGAAGATACTGACTCAATGTACAGTTTTTTTAAAAAAGGACCCACTCCATGAGAGGATAATTAAGGAAGGAATTGAAAATAAATATGCTATAATTGTATGTCCTCACCTGGAATAATGTGCACAGGTTTCATAACTCCACCTGAAAATTGATATAATGGAACTGAATAATGTATAGAAAAGGCAATCAAAATTATCATTAACTAAAAGAAAAGACTAAAAGGTTTTGGACTCTAGCTTGTAATTATTGAGGTGGACTTCATTATTGTGTATAAAATTATGCATGACATAAAGAAAGTGACAGGAGGAAGTTTTTAACCTTTTCTCATAACTCTAGGATTAAAAGCCATCCAGTAAAGTCTATTTGAAAAAAAAATTCAGAATAGATACAAGTATTTTTCAGAGTTGTTAACTAGCCTGGGACATTTATTTCCACATATCATGGTGAGGAAAAATATAGGTTTAAAAGCAGACTAGATAAATGGATGGAAAAGAAGTCTAAGAAGGGCTTTTAGTTTTGAAGACTTAATGTTTCCTTCATACTGGGAATAGCATACTTCCAAATGTTAGTTGCTGGAACAATTATGAAAGAGATATTTCTCCATCTCCTGTTTGCAAGAGATATATGGCTGGGCATTTTTGGAAAGAAATATGGACTTAGGAGGTGTGCTACAAAAGGTGCAAAGGAAATATATTTAAAAAAAAACATGTTTTAAACTATCACAACACAACCTTCCCCTTCAAATAGACTTAACCAGGCACTACTAAGAGCTCATACTCAAATCTACAATATGAATGGCAAAACACCAATTCATCTCCAATTGCATGTACCAATTCCTGCCTAGTGATTCCTGCCTTTTTAGAGTAACCAGGACCCTTTTAGAGTAACCATTCATCCTCAAAGGTGAATGGTACAAGGCCTCTACAGGTGCAGTGGATAAGTCTGCAGATTTCTTGGTGGTTAAAATTAATTTGGATGTCAGTTAGATGGAAGGTGATGGTGCAGGGGTGGGTTCCGAAAATTTCCGCTACCACTCTGTGGGCGTGGCTTAGGGTTACGCGCGCGCGCGCTCCCCCGGTGCAATTCTGTGTCCGCGCATGCTCAGTGACTATAATCTGCCCGAAACGCAGCTGAGGAGCTGATCAGCTGTGCTTCGGGCGAAGAATAAAGGACAGCCTTCACCTGGGGGCGGGTGGGACGGCCCTTTCCAAAGCAGCAGCAGAGCACAAACAGCCCAAAACGAAAAAAAGCCGCCAAAAATTCCCGAAAAAAAATGGCGGCGCCCACGGACCGGCACAGACCAAGGTGGGTCCACGACGCCATCATGACATCACTAGCGCCTCGCTACCGGTTCGGGCGACCCAGTACGAACCGGGAGGAACCCACCCCTGTGATGGTGAGAAGTGAGGCAACATCTTTGTGGAAATCTGGGATACTTTTGAGCTTGTTGAGCCTGATGTAAAGTATAGGACCATCAATAGTCTAAATGATATCTTTCTAGTTCCAGACTGGACATGAAGAGATCTGTGAGATTGTTGATGCTTCACTGAGGGAGAGAATAGTGCCATCTGCCTAGGAGATTGTGGCCATGCCCTCTCATGAGTGAAGAAGCCCTCTAGGGATCCAGCAATATTTATTAATTCCCACTCTGTTTCCAGCTTACTCTTCTGGAATGTTATTGAGAAAGTGGTGACATTTTGAAGCTGCAGAGGATCCTAGAGGAAATTGTTTACCTAATTATTTGGATCCTTATCAGTCAGGATTCAGATTGGTCATTTAATAGAAAGAATATTGTTCTTTCTGGTAAATGACCTACATTTGACCTGAGAGAGGAGAATGCACTTCTCTTGGACTATCAGAGCTCCACAATCAACCATGGAA
This sequence comes from Thermophis baileyi, assembly GCA_003457575.1. Lineage (NCBI taxonomy): Eukaryota > Metazoa > Chordata > Lepidosauria > Squamata > Dipsadidae > Thermophis > Thermophis baileyi. Next base: position 1,645,664 of record QLTV01001733.1, on the reverse strand, counting down.
TTCTATGGCCTACTTGAAATGGTTTGTAGTTGGAATTGCACTGTCCTTCATTAATTCTACTCCTGCCTGAGCAAACATTTCAAGTTGCTGACCTCAGAAGGGAAATAATCAAATCCTTGGGAGCTCTTGTAATTTTCCTCCTGTTATTTAACATCAAACATGAAACCATTGGGAGAAATCATCCAATGATTTTCTGTAAAGGATCATCAATATGCAAATGACACCCAGCTGTACATTTTCATTATAGGCCAAGCCAGAGATGCCATGGAGGTCCTGAATAGGTATCTGGAGGCTGTAAGAAGCTCAGATTAAATCTTTCCAAAATGAAGTTGCTCTTTGTCAGCAAACATCTGGGCAATCCACCAAGAACTGCCCTGGGAATATGGTTTGCATTTCACCAAAAGTTTTGGTTCATAACTTGGGAGGCCTCTTTTGATTAGTTTTTATTTTTTTAAAAATGGTTAAACTGATATTTAGGGAAGAAGGGGCATTTTAGATATGATTTCTTAGGAATATGTAAGTGAAAAAATACAGAATAATAGAAATGTAGAACAACTTATCTGAGTTTTTATTTTAATAGAAACTCTATCCATTTGCATTTCCTGTACTTCTTGTTACTGTATTTGCTGTTTTCTCAGTTGTGATTCACTTTTCCAGTCAAAACTGTGTATAGAAATCCATATAGGTGTTGGGAAACACCTATAAAAAATTAACACATTTAGATGGAAATATATGTTGGAAAACATTTTATACCAAAATCATTTAAGAAATGTTGATATGCAATTTGTGTATGAAAAGGCATGCAGTTGGAAATCAGTGCTTTTAAAATCTACTGTGAACTTGAACATGGCCAAAATCTTTAAGGTTTATCAAGATACTTGCAAAAATCATCCCAATTATGGCACCCAGAGTCTCAAGCTCCTTTGAGAGCTGTAGTTCTTAAACAGAGAAAAAGATGGTAATAAATGAAAGCTAGTGATGGATGTTGCAGACTCTTAAATCATAAGCTGCAGAATAGGTGCTCACTGGTGATCTCTCTTTGGAAAGAAATATGGTGGCAGAAGACAGTCAGTAAAGCAACACAGACATTAGCATTCAAGCTTGCATTTACTGAAGAAATATGAATAATGCAGAAAAATGAGGTGACTCAAGGCAGCAGATTAGGCCGTTCATCTTCACCTTATAATTATGTCTCTCTCTTCATTTCTAATAATTTTTGGGCAAAGGGAGAGAGCTATGAATAAATGCTCCCAGAGCGACGAGACTCATGATCCGTGACAACCAAAGTCTGATTGTAAGTGCTAAATGTATGATATTTGTTTTTGTTTCTGGGAAATATGGAAGAGATACATCAAAATCCTGAAGCTATTAATTTAGTTCCAGTCTTTTGAACAATGGAACTTTTCAAAATAATAATATTGGCAGATTAATGAGTCAACTGATGGTTCTGCATTATGGTATGTGTACACAGCCACAGTGTTAACAGGAAATAAAAGCTTCAATTTATTTTAATAATTATTTCAAATAGTATTAATAATGTGCTTCCAGTCTTTTGATCTCTCATAAGAAATACATCTGCCATTCAAAAAGTTAATAATGTAATATTAGATAATAATATGGAGGAATCCATGATACCCTGTTAAGAATGGTAAGAAAACACAGCTGCAGATATTTTGTTTCCTTGTTAGAGCCAATTCACACATTTAAAAATGTCATAATGATAGATTGGCCAAATGAGCAAATCTGGGTTGTAGCAGTTTGTGTAATTATTTCATCATGAGTTTAGCTTTCAAACGAGTGACTTAGGGCCATCAGATTTGGGCTGTGAAAATACAAACAACCACTAGATATCAGCAGAGAATTAAATGTTATTGTAATTCTTTGCTGCCATCTAATGATCATCCAAAATTTTTCATTCCAGATCTGATATTTTGTGTTAAATTTAAATTTAACAAAGAAATAAAGATAAATTTAAATTTAACACAAAATAGTTTGTCGCGGAAACGACTGCCTGCAAAGGCTCCTGGATTGGGGCTGAAAGGCGAAAGCGGAAACAGTATGCTCCATCCCATATTTGGGTAGACCAGGTTGCCCTGATAGACCGGTCTCACCAGAAAAACACCTATCCAGATCTGATAGCCCTACAATTTCTGTTATCTGGTAGTCATGTACAGCTAGTCTTCAAGGTATGACCCTAATGGAGCCTGCCAATTAGGATTGTAAATCAAAACTGTCAAAAAATAATAGTTTTTACTGTGTTTTTACTGTGCTCATTAAGAGAAACAACCGGGTGGTCACAGGATTAGAAATGGTGTCTGCTTTGGGGTGATTGAATCCATGACTGCAGAGGCTTGTGGTTGGTTTTGAACCCTGTTATAAATACACTTTTTGGATGCATTTGTAACTTCAAACCAGTGGTGGGTTGCTACCGGTTCGCACCGGTTCGGGCAAAGCGGTAGCAGCGGCGGTGGGAGGCTCTGCCCACCCACCCGGACATCATCAAAAACGCTCTATGCATGCGCAGAAGCATTGCATGCGCATAAAGCGCATGCGTCCGTGCACTCCCATTCCCGAACCGGTGGCAAAGGTAAGAGAAACCCACTACTGCTTCAAACAGTTGTTAAACAGTGGTCATACCTCGAGGATTACCTATGCTAGCAAGATGGTTTAATAAATTTGCTTAGTTTCTACCAAAATATTTGCCAGCCACTTTGCTAACTCAGCCTTGGTCATTGTCTCCTTATGCAGTGCTTGTTTCTTCACCTGAACTGTCCCAAAGAAATTTTTATTCGCTAAGAATGCTTAAGGATTGCGCTGATCGATCAGTTTCAGTCAGTTTCTGTTTGGTAGACTATATATGTTATAGCTGGTCCTGAAGAGCCAAGCAGGATGTAGAAGTGAAGCTCCTGGGAGTTGGAATGAACCATGGTTTATGTTTAACTGAAGCTTTGAAGACCGTGAACTTGATACTATTTTTTCTTTTTTTCTCTTATTTCCAAAACACTTCATTTCATTCAAATAACTCTGATTTGTAATACATTAGTATTATATGAATCAGTATTCCTTTGCTGCTCCTTTCACCCTTCCCCCCCCCCAGGACACGACAAGCATTTTGTCTCCAGCACATTAAGCATTAAACATCCTCTTTGCAGTCTCTCTCTTTTGAATGTGGTTCCTTCTGGCACATTTCCAAACAGTGCAAACGAAACTCCCCTTGGGATTTGATGCAGAATATAATTCGCTCTGCAGTTTTGGCTATAAACATGATAATAAATTAAAAGATGAATATTCATTAATGCACACATTACTTCTCAGGTTCTCCTTGTTCTTTTCTTCTTTTACTTGTTAACACCTTTCTCATTTTTTTTTCAAAAAAAAAAAACATTTATTAAACTAGAGTTCTCCAGGCATCATATTTTCACTCATACAGTTTGGATAAGGTTCTAAGGCCAGAAGGCATCTGCTGCTTCCAAGCCAGGGATGGCTCTTGTCCTTGGAATGTGTGGCAGAGGACCTCCTCCAAAAAGGGAATGGACCAGGACAAAAACTAATTCTGATTCAAGTTCATTTTAATTTAAACTTAATAAAATGACCGTAACGACATACAATGAATGTGATTACTGCATAAATATTTAATAATTTCCTTCCCTTCTGTGACATTAAAAATTACAATACTGCAGGGATATGGTTTCACACAACGCCATTTATTATTATTTTATTACTTAATATAAAAGAGCTGTTTAAAGCTTTGACTGGTGGCCTTTTTTTGACATTCTCAGCCATAGATTAAAGCTGTGGTGAAATGTGAAAAATTTCCCTACCAATTCTGTGGGCGTGGCTTATTTTGTGGGCATGGCTTGAAGTCAGGTGGGCGTGGCTTCAGGTAGGCGTGGCTTGGTCTGGTGACTCATTGGGCGTGCTTGGTGGTCAGGTGACCGGGTGGGCGTGGCCAACTTGTAAAATGTGGTGAAACTCACTTAACAACGCTCTTGCTTAGCAACCAAAATTTTGGGCTCAATTGTGGTCATAAGTTCTTTCTTTCTTTCTTTCTTTCTTTCTTTCTTTCTTTCTTTCTTTCTTTCTTTCTTTCTTTCTTTCTTTCTTTCTTTCTTTCTTTCTTTCT
>QLTV01001733.1:1616831-1635156 GCA_003457575.1 Thermophis baileyi | reverse complement strand
ATTCTGTGCTTGGTGATGTTTAATCCTGTTTATTGATGGGATAATTTTCCCTATTCAGCTTTGTTTGGAAGGAAAAATGTTAATCTCTGTTCCTGAAAAGAAGCAGCTTCAGAAATCTGGCTAGTTCCTGTGTCTATTTGTTCTGGTAATTGGTTTAACAAGCAACAGCTACTGTGTTTGCTCCTTTGCTTCATTCTAGTTAGGCTTATCTCAAGTGCTTTTTCTATCTGGGGGTCTTCCATCACTGCTTTAGGTGTTCTTGGCACTGTCCTTTTGGGGTGTACTTCCAAAAGGCAGGATGCAAGCTTGGCACTGATTTTTTTTTTACTGCCTTTCTGGGGGGCATGTGATCTTTCCTAAATCTGGATGATTTCCTTAGGCTATCTTATGAGGTGAGTGAGACCAGCTGGTATCTTTAAGTGGTGCAAATGGATCTAAGGATTGCTTCTCCTGGGTGTGCTCTTTCTGGAGAGCTTAAATGACCTCTCTGCTAAAGGGTTTCACTTTATGAGCAAGAGTTGGCTGCTGATAGTTATCATTGCATTTTAACTATTTTAATTCCTCAAGGTGCTCTGGCACCCTGCCTGATTTGTAACTCCAGCTTGCAGGTATTTCTAATCTAATGATTGGTATTTAGGGCAGCTTTTTGCAGGTAATCCTTGACTTATAACTGTTCATTTAGTGATCATTCAAAGGTACAATGGCACTGCAAAAAAGGCACTTATGACAGTTTTTCAACGACCGTTGCAGCATCCCCACGGTCACGAGAGGCCTGGCGAGGAGAAGAGCCCCTCGATGTGAGTGACGTCGAGTTGGCCACGCCCATCCAGTCACATGACCACTTGGCCACACCGGGTGCACATAGGGACTACTCAGATGGCTGAAAAAGTGATTTTTGACCAGTCCTTGCACTTACAACTGTCCTTACATTTTATGTTTTGCGCCCTATCTTGTCACCGTGGTGACAAGAAGCACCGTAGTTGTGAAATGAGTGACACGGTTGTTAAGAATTCTGCAATGGGCATAAATGTGAGGACGGTCGTAAGGGTGAGGACCGGTCATAATTCACTTTTTTCAGCCCTCTGAGTAGTCCCTATGCACAGTAGCCACACCCACCTGGTCACATGACCAGCTAGCCATGCCCACCCAGTCACATGACCACCAAGCCATGCCCCAAATAAGCCACACCCACAGAACCAGTTGTTAAAAAATTTGAATCCCACCACTGTATATACATATACATGCACAGATAACTTAGTACAAAAATATATCTTTAAAATATTATTACTGATTTGTTGTTTTTACAAAATGTGTGAGGGTTTTATCTTCTAGAGTTACTTGCATATTGACTTTGGATGCTAAATATAATTGGTGTAATTCAAGTGAGCAAATTAATTTGGGTCAACTTAAATCTGTTCTCCTTTTTAATCTGTGCACAGAACCAATTTCTGGCTACCTCACATTTTCATCCTGTTACCCTGTCTTCTCCTGCAATGAATGAGATTGCCATTCTGACTACCAGAACATTTCTTCTGTAGCAAAATATTGAGGGGGGGGGGGAAATGGAATACCAATGTGGATACTTAACTCTAGTTCGTGAAGAAGAAGGTTCACAGGTTCAAAAGAAAGTTCAAAAGAACTCTTTATGCTTTTAGTCTTTTTTAGAGTTTAAAAAATTGGAAGCATTCTGATAAATCAGTATGACAGAGAAGCCAACACATAATAGATATTTTTGGCATAGTGATGTATTGTTTCATACTGTGATGCATGGTTGTGTGGGAAAGATGGCGCTTTATTATTAATGCTGTGTAGTAAATTTTGAATGTGAAAGTGCCAATTAACTTAAGCTACCTTACATTTCATGAACACATTCACTACAGTAGAAATAAATTCTGTCATTTTAGGTTTTTTTTTTTTTTAAATTAATAAATCAGGATTTTTTAAAAAAAATTCAAAATCTCTCACATAGGCTTTCTGGATTGTTTCCTACACACGTAGGCTTCCAGCTGCAAATTCTGTTCTGATTGATTTTCCAGTAACATTTAGGATATAGACCAATTTGGTTTGAAATGTACCCGTAGGAAATCAAGGTAGATAAGTACATTTCACTGCAGTCTTAGGATTAATCTAAAATACATTTAGGATTTCAATTACTGTATTTTTCTTATATAATTATCAGCATGGTGATTACAAGATTTAATAATTCAGTCTTTTGGTTCAGTTAGAAACAGCAAGAAGAAAAAAACATAAATGTGAGTTCATTACAAGGAAATAAGTTGACCGAGCTGGCCATACAAAAGTAGTCACTAAAAGTGCTAACAGAATCAGTAGCATTTTTATATGCAATTTTATATAGCTAAATAACTAAATAGTAATAACTAAAACTAACTATAGCATTTTTATATAACTAAAGTGAGTAATGTGAAATCTTAATTTTCATTTAACTTTGTATTCAACAAAGTTAAATGAAAATGAAGATTTCATATACTCATTTTAGTTTGTGCATAGAAAAATGCTTCTGAATGTTAGGGTTAGGGTTAGGGCCAGCTTGGTCAACGTATTTCCTTGTAATGAATAACAAGACAGCTAAATTTAAAAAAAAAATTCTCAGAGTAACTGAAAGACTGCATTTGGTACATAAATAGTAAATCAAAGAAGCTAAAATGAAGTAGTGTAGTGTTCTAAACACTTTGAAAATTTTAAAATGGATTCAGTTTCAAAGCATGGTTCAATTTTGCATGATCAGCAATGAAACTATTAATTCAATTCTTAATCCAATTCTAAAACCTTAAACTATGTTCATTTTTAGTGAGAACTAAAGACTTAAACAGTTGTTTCAAGATATTTCTAACTAAAGATCGTGTGACCTGCCTTAAAAAGAAGACAAAAGAAAAGCAAAAGTAAAATCATAATTTCAAAGTCACAGTATGACTCTTAACAGCTCTCTCTCTGTGTGTGTGTGTGTGTGTGTGTGTGTGTGTGTGTGTGTGTGTGTGTGTGAGAGAGAGAGAGAGAGAGAGAGAGAGAGAGAGAGAGTGTTCTCAGGGACCATGGAGGCTTTTTTGTATTACTTTTGTCTGTTTGTTTAGAATCAGTTTGGTGTAGTGATTTAGAAACTGAGTTCTAAATCTGTCTTAGCTGCTGGATGACTTTGAGCCAGTCACTCTTTCACAGCCCAAACAACTTCACAAAGTCTTCTGTCCAGCTTGTCTGATCTGGGGCTTCCCTGATATCTCCAGACATTCCTCTATAGGTAGCCTCCCTCTGTCCCCATTTGCTTTTGGTTCTAGGTAAAACTCATCCCTCTGTCTGGTTCTTTGCTTCTCGCAGGGAATCCTTCAGTTGATAGCTTCACACTTTTCAATATAAACAGCAATTGCTCACTCCAGCAGACCAGCACATTAACAGTGATGTCTCTTTCCAGCCACCAATCTCCCAATAACCTTAATGCTCACAGTGACACCGTCTCAAACATCACAATGTGTACCTCTGTCTTTCTTCTTCCACGTCCTTCTTTCTGTCTTTGTCTCTGCATCTGTCTCTCTCTTGTTATGGATCAAATCAGCAGCATTTCCCATAGCAGTTGAAGAATGGCTCTTCCACTGAGACTTTAGAACTCCAATGCTACATACTAAGCTTAGCCAATAAGAATGCTGCCTCTGTCTGCCTGACAAAAGTCCTGGCTAGCAGCCAGGTCAGTTCATTTGCCCTCTTGACAACTAGCTTTATTCCAAGGCCAACCTTTATTTTTCCCCATATTTTTCCCTGCCAACCGCCAAATCTGTCCTGTGTATTTAAGATGAGAAGAGATGCTTCAGATTTCTTTCCCTTGAGAGATGAGAAGGGTAGAGCCCAGAGATAGACCTTCTTGATGGCTGCCTAAGCTTTGTGGAACTCAATGGCCCCATCACTGTCTATTTTTAGGAAAACTGGAATTCATTTTATTTTGGTGGATATTTGTGGGTGGGTGTTTCTTAGTCTGCCTGATTCAAAGCATCTTGGCTTTATTTTAAAATTGCTTTAGTCTAATTTTACCTAAGCTTATTTTAATTACAATCTTTAGGAATGAAAACAGGGATTTTTATGAGATGTACATTTCATCACATTATTTATTTATTGTGAACTACCTAGAGACTGGAGAGAAGGTTATAAACCCTATAATAAAGATGTAAAGCTTTAGATTTGGTCTGTATAGGTAAAGCCTGTCATATGAATGAAGTTATTTTTCTGTCAATCAGAACAGCGTTTCCCTTATCTTAAGTATCTTTTGTAACTTCCAAGTCACACAGTCATTGGTGTTTTCTTTTATTATTATTCCAACTACTATTCTATGAACTATTATTTTGAAAACATGTTTTATTTAAGATGTTATAATATAGGAAATTCAAGTGCTGTCATGAATATATGGTCTTCATGATTTTATCTCAGAGGTCTATAATAGAAACACTCACTTATTTTTTATGTTTACTCCAAGAACAACTTGACTGCATGGAATTTTTACAAAGCCAGATTATTTTATTGTTATTTAAATATGTGGATATAAAATTGAATTTTAATTCTTGACCTTCATGTATATCATCATATGGCTGTAGGCTTAATTCTAGATTCTGTTGCCTTCAGTGATTTCATCACATAGCCAAAGCGATTGGTTGGATAAATGATGCCATCATATTCCCAATAAAATGTCTAGATGCCTTGTATCATACCATAAACCAGAAATAAAATGCAAAAAAAATTATTATCTACACCTTGCCACTCTTATTACATTTTATTTTAAGAATTAAGTGAATTTCTAAGTGGTTAGAATGCAGTATTGTAGGCTGACTCTACCCACTGCCAGGAGTTTGATCATGACCGGCTCAAGGTTGACTCAGTGTTCCATCCTTCCAAGGTCAGTAAAATGAGGGCCCAGATTGTTGGGGGCAATATGCTGACTCTGTAAATTGTTTAGAGAGTTCTGAAAAGCACTGCGAAGCAGTATATAAGTGCTATTGCTAAGAATCTCCATGTTGGCAAAACCATTAAATGTCACTCTTTTCTGGAGGATTGAATGCATCTGACTTTGTTACTGCTTCTGTAACAGTACAGGGAAAAGGAAGGGATGAAGCAACTGAAAATCTGTTTTGACAAGATTCTGAAATAAAAAGACCTAATTTAATTCTGTGAGTCACATTATTCATGTGTATACAGAGGTAGCTGCTTATAAATGCATGATTAGTTCAGCCTGGTTCTTCCTGGTCCTTTTCAGTTCTTTATTTATCTTCTGCCCAGTAAGATAATAAGAACCCGGTATAACCAACTGTGTTTGCAGAATATGAAGAATTTAAAGTTCAGTTCAACCGCAGAAGTCTCTGGGAGGATTAAGGGCCCAAGATTTTACCTCAGAGAAAGGACTAAAAAGCACTCTTTTTAGAGTGCATTCTTCTACTGAATTTGACAGTGTGGCCTCTATCAGGATGAATTACCATTTTGAACTATATAAAAGTAGTTTTGAGTGGTTTGGCAGAAGCACAGAGCCTGTGTGATAAATAAATAAAGGTAGGTAGGTATTAAAAATGCAGTCTCATCTTTTCCTTTGAAATTTGGCACAGCAGAGCCCAAATAGTCAGTGATTTGTTCTGAAATGCCAATTGGAGCCTGACTTTGTTAATTTCTGTGTTGTTATTCTCAGTTTTGCTTACCAATAAGCAACTTGTTTCCTTTTTGTTATTCTTTCCTACCACTGCAAACAATGTATACCTGATGTAATCTTTGTTCAATTCATCCTGTTTCTCTTCCCTGCTCCAGTAATAAGCCTTGATTTCTCTGCTCTTTCAAGTACGGAAACTTCATTTCAGATGATCTTAAAGCCCATTCTCCATATAGCTTCTATTTTTTTAGTTCCTTGGATTGCTAAATCTTGTTGTGGAAAATATTCCTTTATCTAATAATGAAAACAACAGGCAAACAGAAGGTTCTTTTTATTGAAAGGACAATGACCATTGGGCCTTTTCTGCATGAACAAATATCAGTAGCCAAATTTAGTGGAAAATTTTAGCACTTGTACATGTGAAATACATTGGACATTGTGTCACAGTCTGCTGCTTCACCATACATTTATGCTCACATATGATATTACTAAACTAATAAAAAAGACTCTTCAAAAAATCTCTTAAGCATGAAGAGTATATATTTTCTTCAGCTATATTCCTTACAAGTGAGATGTAAAATAAATGTCATTCTAGGGAAGTCATATATTTTTGAAGAAATAAAATGTATACAAATAGAAATCTTCTATTATTAGGTGTCACTTTAACCATTTCAAGTTGAAAATGTGCTTAGCTTCAATAGAAGAAAATGGAGTTTATTAACAAGCAAATGAGTTTATGATTTTTCAACCAACTCAGTCTTTAGGTTTACTTGAAGCTGCTATGCCAGAAATTATGGTTTAGTTTTTGAAGACAGAAACAGAAACAGAATAACAGAGTTGGAAGGGACCTTGGAGGTCTTCTAGTCCAACCCCCTGCACAAGCAGGAGACCCTATACCATTCCAGACAAGTGGCTGTCCAGTCTCTTCTTAAAAGTCTCCAGTGATGGAGCACTCACAACTTCTGAAGGCAAGCCATTCCACTGGTTAATTGTTCTCATGGTTAGGAAATTTCTCCTTAGTTCTAGATTGCTTCTCTCTTTGATTAGTTTCCATCCATTGTTTCTTGTCCTGGCTTCTGGTGCTTTGGAAAATAGATTGACCCACTCTTTGTGGCAGCCCGTCATATAATGGAAGACTGCTATCATGTCACCCCTAGTCCTTCTTTTCACTAGACTAGACATACCGAATTCCTTATATATATTATATGGTAGTGAATTTTATATGGAGTGAAATTCAACAATATTGTTCTTAATTACAATATATAATTGTATATATTGTATAATTGTACAATATATAACTGCCTATGCAGAGATATTATATTACAAACTGGGAAGGCAATAATATAAAAACTTATCTGCAGAACTCTTTTCAATAAAAGATACTTACAAAAATGTAACACCAGTCAGACTGAATTTCATGATACTCATGGGCTGTCCAGGTGGGACTTCCTAGCCATTCTGCCCCAGGAATTATTCCTTCTACCCAGTTCTAAGAAAAATTAAAAAAAGGAAGGCATTTTGGATGTTCTCACCCAGAAAAAAAAAAGAATTTAATAAATCATGTCCTAGCTGTAGAAAAAAAGTACTAGCTGTAGAATATAAGATGAAGTCAAAAGAACAACTGAGAAAGGATTTAGTTTTCAAGGGTTCTCATATATACAGTTGAAAGATTTAAAGTATATAAATGGGCATTTAGAATTGAACAATATAAAATACAACTTGAAATGGAATTATGTGCTAATTATGAACATTTAATTGCTAAAACATATGTTTTTACATTGTGCTGAGAATTCAGATGAAAGAAGAACAAGTTAAAAAGTGTATGTTAAAATGGGTGTCATTTTAAAACTTTGACTGTAACATACAATGTGAAATATGTGGTTAAAAGACTGAACTTTAATTATATTACAAATTAAAAGATAACTTTTATAAAATTACATACCGTTGGTGCAGGACATTGGAACAAAATTCCAGAATGAATAAGGGTACCTCAAATTTATGCAGGAAATATGAAAACATGAACGATCATTTGATCCTGCTTGATGGACTTGCAAAAAGGCTAAAAAAGTGGCTTCAAACACATTCAGTAATACAAATAATTTTAAAGACTTGTATTCAACTGAAACCAGAGCTCTGATATACTCTGAAATCAGAATATGATATTTTGCAGCAACTACAGCTGGCAACTTCAGAGACAGAGTGAGCTGCTTTGTGGTGGTGTACCTCTCAGCAGCTCACAGACAACTGAAAACAACTGACCAAGCTTTTTCTTGTATTTGAACTAGCACACTCATCTAATTCATTCATGTCAGATGAGCTTAAGAGATATAATTCCTGAGTGGTTCCTCATCTAGGTAGATGAGGGTCCATTTTGAAGAAATTCACTTTGGAAGCTTGGTAGGCACAATTGGAATTTTGCAAAAAGTAGCTGTCTGAATTTGCATTCACTTTCTCTTTGGATTAAGAGAGGGTGCTCACATTTCTAAACTAAAATTTGACTCTGACTCTGTTTAATTTGTCATCTTTTTCAGTCTCCCCCCCCCCGCCGCCTTTTAGCCAAGTGTTACCTAACAACATGATGATATATATATTTCAATTTTTTAAAAGTAATTTTAAATGGACAAAACAAGAAATTAAAATAGCAATAGCAATAGCACTTAGACTTATATACCGCTTTACAGTGCTTTACAGCCCTCTCTAAGCGGTTTACAGAGTCAGCATATTGCCCCCAACAATCTGGGTCCTCATTTTACCCACCTCGGAAGGATGGAAGGCTGAGTCAACCTTGGCTGGTGAGAATCTTACTGCCAAACTGGTGGCAGCAGTCAGCAGAAGTAGCCTGCAGTACTGCACTCTAACCACTGCGCCACCAAGGCTCTAAAATGCATTGTAGCTTAGGAAGTTTGAGCACAGGTAGGACATCAAGCTGTATTGCTGTGTTCTCCAGTTTGAAACAATATATCAGAAGCAACTGTGAATGTCTGTTGTGGGGATGGAGAAAATTAGCCTAAAGGGAAGAAAACAAAAACTGAAGATCAGCTTTAATGCACCATGAATATTTCACAATAAAAAATAAAGCTATGTTATATCCATGAATCGACTCTTCTTTGACACAGATTTTATCATGTACTTTATTTTGGAGGAAGAAGGAAATCTCACTCAGTTTATTAAGCTTAAATTGTCTTTCTATTCTACTTGTGAATGTCAAGCAGCTTACTTAGTACACTTTTGTGATATTGGCTCTGAAGGGATTTTGATGTTGTTCTCCATGTTTATTCTATATTCTGTACTGATAGTATAATGGTTTGAATTAATCTGGTTTAATCTGTAAAAGATCCATGGATAAAAGATCTCCTGTAGAGATACAGTATATGCTAGACTTAATAGCCTTCTGACTCCCCCACATTGCTGACTCCAGTGTAAACAAAAGAACAATTTAAGGCAACCAAAACTAAAGTGGCTACCAACCTGTGCAGACCATTCAAATACTGATGAATTTATCAAAAAATGACTGTTTAATAAAGTAATTTATTTGTTCATTAAGTTTAATTTGTACACATACAGTGAAATTATTTATGCACGGATTCCTTAGTATTTTTTTAACATCAGCAACCATTTTTCAGAAAACCAGGATATAAAATTAGTAGTTGAATAAATAGGCATATTCTTAATCTGCGGCTTTTATTTTTGTTGTTTTCAGTTGAGAGCTACTGATTTAATGTGCATGGAGAGATCCTCAGCATTCTAAATGGTTGTTTAAAGTGGTATTTCCCAATGTATGGCCATCCTGATATTTTGGACTTCATTCCAGGCACCATTGGTGACTTTGTTCAAGAATTCCTGGATCTGATAGTGGAAGGGAGTTAGGGAAACTGAAATTTATCTGATTGATTTGATTTATATCCACCAGCACCATACGTTCCTTCAGGAAATCTAACACGTGTAAAGCGTACTGAATTGGTGAGGACAGCTCTGAAGGAAAATATTATGCATCTCTCTTTATATGAAACATATCTATTTATATGAAACATGTAAGAATGTTAGTTCTGTTCAAGCATTCAGTGGAACCCAAATGGCTAAAATGATGGAGCTGCAGATGCTATTTTTGCTCTTTTCGTTTACATGACCAGAATCCATATCTTTAGGTGATAGAGAACTCTATCAGAAGCCAGATGGTAAAAGACTTACTTTAAATGATATCCTCAATAAAGAATATTAATGCTAAAATCAACCCAGAAATGTCACAGACCAGAATGAATCTCAAGACCTATGGAACACTCTCTAATATCATCCACAAGCTTTTATGACTATACATAAATTCAGAATATGATTTCACTTTTTTTCTGACAACATCTGTGAGTGCTGAGGTGAAACAAAGTAAGCAGAAACAGGAACGATTAGATGTTAAACACAGAGTGCTCTCTCAGAGTTGATATATGATCACCAATTATTCCTGGTTCCCAAGCTGCTTGGCTTTAAAGACTAATGGCAATGAGATGCTTGTGTGACAAGTGATTGGTGGTTAAGGATAATGAAGATGATTCAATCCATTTTATTTGAGGGTATCCTCAGGTGATTTATTTTCTGCTTTCCAAACTGAAAACTGCTATATACGTGTAAGAATAGGATTGGCAGTCATGTTTAGATAAATGAGAGTGAATGAACTGGAACCTGACAAGAGCTAAAAGGATGGCATTGAGAAAACCAGTCCACTTTAGCTATTGTGCTTATGTGTATGGAGTGACATGCTGTCTAAGCATTTCATACAAGTGATAAAAATTAATGAAAAAAGCCAAGTGATCAATTTTTCCTCTACTGCAGACTTAACTGGGTCCAGGAAATGAATTTAGTGTCTGGTGAGAACATCATACCACCACAGACACTCCCCTCCCCCCAAAAAAGAAAAGAAAAAGTCAGTTGGCCCAATAATCAGCTGTAGGATTACCAAACTCTTATCTCTCCTATGAGTATGATAAAATGCAAGAGAAGCAATGCAAAACTGGAGTTTCTCTAACCATCCCATTTCTCTGGCTGTTATGTTTTTTCCTCTTTTGCAGCAGGTGGTGGTGGGTTGAAATGGGTAGGAACTGAGTAACTAAATGGATCTTAATTGTGTCATTATGATTCCTCCCTCCCTCCCTTCCTCCCTAGAAATGATAGCTTCCCAACCTGTTTTGTTTCACTAGAACAGGCCTGTCAAACTGGTGGCTCATGGGCCGGATGCGTCACATGCAGGCCACGCCCAGCCTGGTTCTGCAAAGGCAAAAAACATCGCAATACATCACGATATGTCATGTGACACAATCGAGTTTGACACCCGTGCACTAGAAGATTTATAAAAATGACCATTACCACCCTGGTTTAGCCATTCTTTGTTGTGTGCAACTGAAGTGCCTCTTCATGGACCTACCAGTTTAACTTCATGACTACATGAGAATGCACACTGGTTCATTTTTTGTCATTGGAATGGAGCCCTTAAAATTAACTAATATGCTGTATGTCAGATTTAGCAACTACACTATATTATCAATGTAGGCAACGCTAAGAGAATTCAGTGCTAAGAGCTTGACATAAAGTCTTGATTCTGATTGTACCTTGTTAGAATTCCTGCTGTTTTCTTGTCAGAATTTTGCACTCCCATCAAGAAGTCTCTTCAAGCAGCTTTAAGCTGAGTAACAAAAGCAGTAAGAATTAAGCGGTTGTGTAACACATTGGCAAGTGATATGCTGTATCAAAAGTTAAAAGGCTGATTGGCTCACACTAATAGGTGAAAATCAGTTCTTTTTCCCCTCATACACTTCTGGCCTTCATTTCGTCCTTAGGGTTTTCCAATTCACAAGACAATGTGATTATGGAATAGAAAGAATTCTAACATCTATATTTGTAACACTGACATCAAAGATAGGGCTACTTTGGGCCTCTTGCTTGGTACTGATCACTAGGTCAATCTGTTTCTATAACTGATCATCCTGTCACCGCAATCTGTTCATTCTTTTCCTTTGGCCCCGGAAGGAGAGCATTTAAGGGCAATGAGACCAAGCAGAAAGAGTTAAAATCCTAGTGAGTAGGACAGATGCCACAAAGCACATATCACTGATTATTTTTCTTTCTGTTGACAGAAAGCATACATGTTATAATCAGATAAATGTACTTCCATGGAAAGGAAAGTGTGTGGCTTTCCTTTTGTGAACAATTTTGTTTTTCTACTGCAAGACTTTATCACAAGCTGCCTTTAAAACATGACTGGAAGAGCATATTATTAAAGGATCTCTCTCTCTCTCTCTCTCTCTCTCTCTCTCTCTCTCTCTCTCTCTCTCTTTCATCTTTCAATTAAGAAAATATCATTTTCTCTGTCGTGTGTGTGTGTGTGTGTGTGTGTGTGTGTGTGTGTGTGCTTGTGTAAAAGGTTCTGCTCTATGTACTGCTTGAGGAGGGGGCGGTGCCCAAAATGTTCTAAAATAACTCCTCGCTCTCATCTGTCAGTTGTTAATGGAAAACCGATTTCAAACAGTTCATATAAAGTAACTCCTTTTGAGTTAGCTAAGTAAATACTGTATTACCGGTGTGCATCTAATGAAATTTAGCTGTAATTTTTTTTTTTTTTTTGAAACTGCATGTCCTGGGAGATGCTGTTACTCTGGGCATATTTCCCCACTATAGAATTACAAAAGCTCTCTACCTATCCTTGAGTCAGCAGAAAATTATACTGTTATGAAATTTCCCATTACTATTACCTACCCTTTTCTTCCCTTTATTGCCTCTTTTCAAGTTACTGCTGGTCACTTGACTTCTATCCAAGGTAATGAGTGGCAAGGCCTAACAGATTTTTATACACCTTAAAGCTAGCCTTGGAAGATGCTGAAATAATGGGAAAAGATTCAGTTAACATAGATTCAGTTTACAACAGATTAAACTTGCCTGACTTACGGGCTGGGAAAGAAAACAATTGTCATGGGAATCTGGCAGAAAATAAAAATTATGCTGCTGCAGGATGTTTGTGCCACCTTGAGTTCCCAAGTGGAGATATTACCTCAGTGGATAATATTGGCCTCAGTAGTCAAACTCAGTATATGGCAGCTGTGTTTCTTAGTTCATGCCATTTTGATGTTCTCATATTAATATGGCTACAATACTCAGAAGTACAGAAAATGGTGTTTAAAAGAAAGATAGAAAGGGTATCCTAGGACTAAGTAACCAGGATCTAAACACTGATATTCTATTATTATTTTTTTCTTTGTTTGGTCTTTTATATGCCACTTTATCAAATAACTTTATGTTGTAAGCTTCTTGGCGCTCTGAGCTTGGTTGTTTTCTTGCAGATGCTTCATTACCCAACAAGGTAACATCATCAGTGCTAGAAGTGAGTGTGGTTTGCTCTCTCTTTATATACAAGTGGCTTGCCTTATCAGTGCTTGTGGGAGTGTTCTTAGTAGTTCCTTGATTAGGCTGTGACTCCTTTCTAGCACTGATGATGTTACTTAGTTGAGTAATGAAAAATCTGTAAGAAAACAACCAAGCTTAAAGAGTAGTAGGATTCTACACTTCAACCCTAAGTACATATACTCTTCTCTATTGGTAATTTTAGGTAGCTTGGCAGTAACACACTGATGCTATTATATTAGGAAACTATTAGTTTTGTCTTTGTTAGTCACCAAAATTCAAAACAATCAGGCTATGTACTTCTGTTATTTTTGTTTAAGTTATCAAAGATTTAATTTGTTGATAACATGGATCATTAGGGGCTGTACTTTAGATGCACTTTCTTTTCCTTGTTCCCTTTTATTATTTTAGGAAATGAATGCTAAGCTCACAACCATTAATGATGTAGCTTAATTCAGTTTTTAGCTGGAGACGGAACTTTTGCCCAGCTCATTTTTAAACAAAGGCAACTCTGAGCAACCAGAAAACTACAATTATCCCTAACTTGGATTAATTACAATAATAATGGCGATGTACTTTTTAATTAAGGAGACCTTCTCGGAATGTACTCCTACAAGTAAAAGGCAGGAGGAGAGAGATTTAATGAGGTCTCCTGCTTTTGACCTGATTAAGTACACACACAACTTTATCTTCTGCTGCTCTTGGCCTCTGCAACTCATAAATACTCCTTGGGATCCATACACTGACAAGGCCACCGTAGGAAATAGGTTTCTTGCCCTTGCTAGGTATTATGATTGACAATGTAATCTGAGAGAATGTTATGATACCATGTCTGCTGTGATATATTATGAATATTCTCTATTGGCTACTGGGCTTTTTGTTAATTGTGATGCAGCAGGGAGGTAGATTTATTGATATGCAAAATGCAGCCAGGTTTCCAACTTCACCTTCATAATTCTTTTAGTCTTACTAAGAGCTGAATAAAAAGGGGTTTTCTTTTGAAAGGGGAGAGAATGGGAGATTCCAGGGAAAAAAAGTTAAAAGATTTTATTGAAGTAAAGTAGTCCTACCATTATATAGAAGAGCCGTGGTGGCACAATGATTAGAATGCAATATTTCAGACTAATTCTGCTGACTGCCAACTGCCAGCAGTTCAGCAGTTCGATTCTCACTGGCTCAAAGTTGACTCAGCCTTCCATCCTTCCGAGGTTGGTAAAAAGAGGACCCAGATTGTTGGGGGAAATATGCTGATGCTGTAAACTGCTTAGAGAGGGCTGTAAAGCACTGTGAAGTGGTATATAAGTCTAAGTGCTATTGCTGTTGCTATTTACTCAGGTCTACAATCGCAGAGTAGTCACAGAGAGCAATTGAAAAAGTCAAGGTATGGGCCATGATCATGCAGTTGTGCAAACCACATTGTATAAAAAGGAACAGGGTTTTGATTACATGATGGTTGCCACTATCTTGACTTTATTGCCTCCCTGAAGATGTTACAAAGCCTGCTTCTGATGTGATGTTATTGTGACTGAAAATTCTGATACTGTGTTTTATTTTGTTTTCACCTTTGAGGTATTTCTGTAATGGTGTTTATGTTGTAAGTTTTCCATTTATATTTATCATGAAAAATAGAATTTCTAAATAAATTAACTTGTAAGTAAACTAATTAATAAATAGGAGTTGGGAAAAGTTACTGCTACTATTGATGCCAATTAATCCCCCTTGATATAGGTCAACCTGTGGATCAAGTATTTTACCACTCTATTTTTTTATCTGCCAGCAATGCAACAAATTTGGAAGTGCATTTCTATTAGTGAAACCTAAACTGGGCATTCAAGTTGAGTGTTAGCTTTCTGGAGGTGGGAGAAGTAAACATATTCAGAATAATTGAGCAAGAAGAGATTTTTTTTTTTTATGGCAGGAACTGAGGGTTGTTGGAGGGTTACCTGATTAAACAAAGAACTTTTATAATCTCTCCAGTTAGAAATTTCCATTGGCGCTTCAATTTTTAATGCACATTTCCAGGACTATTTTATTTATAAATGAAAAATATTTTTAAAGACTGCATTTAAGTCACAATACTTAAGCAGTTTTGTGTAAGGTTTCAATTTTGTTGGCTTCCGTTAGCATATAACATATTCTATGTTTCGCTAATATTGTGGTAATCTCTTGTTCCTGACACTGTACAAGTGGCTCCTTTGTCAGTCATGTCTGAGATTGCCAAGAGTGAAACAGGTAGTGTATTACAGTCAAAAGAGATTTAAACCGAAATTCTGACTTCCTTCAGTGACGGACTACAAAGTTATAAGCTGTACCTGATAACTTCTCTTTACCCTGCCAATCCAAACTTGATTTTAGCCCAAGAAGGCAAGTTCCTTGAGACTTAACTCTTGACTATGCCTCATTGGATTGTAGCTTTTCTTGTCTAATAGAGCTTCAGGCTCTGGCAACTCCAGTTAAAAAGATGACAAGAAAGATCCATGTATGTATTTAATATATATATTTTATATTTTTAATGTTCATTTACATATATGCTTGGATGGCATAGATAATTTGAGGCCCTAGAGCTGAAAGTAGTCCCTGGGCTATTTTAATCTGCCAGAGCCTCCTTCGATCACAATTGCTGACATTCATAGCAGTGTGAGGTATGAAATATCTAAAATTCTGGAGGTAAGGCCCAAGTTAAGCTTAATTTGATTTCTTTAAAAAATTACAAATGTCAAAATATCCTGTTTTTGCCTGTAAAAGGGATGTAGTACTACTCAATGTTCATAATTGTTCCACTCATGTTTTCCCCATTACTTTCCATATTATATATGGTTTCCAATAAGCAAAATCTTGTCCATTCCTGCCCTGAAAGGCTGCTGCCATGTGACATAGTCTCAATGGGCACATATGCTAATCTAGGTCAAGGTAGCATACATTTTTTCCACGAGAACACTCAAGAAGTAATAAGCAATTTGCCTTCTCCAAATTGGTGCTAGGAGATGTATTCAGATTATGGCTATGCTGATTCATAGGCCCAACAAGTGTGTCCCAGGTTAGGATGCCTGGGTGAACATTCTTTCCAAGTCCATTATCACAAGTAAGAAGGAGGAAATATTGAAATCCAGACAGCAGCACATTAAAGAAGGCATGCTATGATGTGCAACTAAATGATCTTGTTTTAATATAATTGCCTCAAGACTGGGGGGGAAAAAGGAAAGGAAAAATAAGAATTAAAGAACAGAAATAAATTAAATGATCTTCAGTAATTTCCTTTCTGAGTAGGAGCCAGACTGCCTACTCCAGCTGATCTACTAGTCTTCCTCCCTTTCTTCAAGACATAAAGGGTCTCTTAAGCCAGAAGGTAGTGCCAGTGCTACTTGTGAAGATCAAGCTAACCTTCTCCTTGTTACTTTTCAGTAAAATGTTAAGAGCAGAATTATTTTGGAGAGAATTTTAACTCACTTCATACACTGCACCATCTGCAGTTCTCTTTTGTTTTCTTGTATTCTTTAGCTACTTCGGTTGTATTGTGCCTTTCAATCTGGGGTTTTATGACTGCTGTTTTATTAGTATTTTTAATCAGACAGTGGGTGTTTTAATATTTTTTATGTTCATGTCTTCTGCCAAGAGACAGTGGATTATGGCAGGATATAAATGAAATAAAAATCAATCAATTAATCCTAGTTTGGTCCATGCCCATTACTTTATCAGTCATAAGGAGAGTTTATGACTATCCAAGAGAACAGTTGAAGTGAGGGTGTTTGACCTATATACATTAACATCCTTCGTAGATAGACAGAGTGGGAGAGCACTATCTCTAGTTAGAACTGAAAAGAACATATAAACAATTGGATTTATGCAATGTCATTATAGCAACACCTAGTTAAACTTGATTGACCTCAAAATAACTAAGCAGACATGGAATTGGTTAGGACATGGGGAGAATGACACCAAGAAATAAAAGAGTTGTAGATTAACCGGTGAAGTTGGGAAAAATGCACCTTAATATGTCCATGTCTATTAAGTCACCAGAAATTGAGCTTGATAGAAAGGAGCTTTTATTTTTATTTCATATTTTTAATACTGAGTATCACATAGGCAAGGTCATTGATGTATTTTTCTTATAATTTTGAAATTAATTATTAATATGCATAAAGCTTTTGATCATATCAAATACAACTTAATATTTGTAATTCAGACTTCTAGGGCCTAAGTAAGCTTGAGCACCTTGGAAAAAAATCAGTCAAAGAAATACAGTTTAACTACAGGTAGTCCTTGACTTAGCAACATAAATTCTGGGGTCAGATGTAGTTGTTAAGTGAGACATTGGTTAAGTGAATTTTGCCCCATTTTATGACTTTTCTTGCCACAGTTGTTAGGTAAGTCATTGCAGTTGTTAAGTTAGTAATCTGGTTGTTAAGTGAGTCTGGGTTTCCCATTGACTTTGCTTGTCAAAAGATTGCAAAAGGGGATCATATGACCCTGGCACTGCAATCATCATAAATATGAACCAGTTGCCAAACATCCAAATTTTAATCACGTGACCATGGGGTACTGCAATGGTCATAAATGTGAAAAACGGTCATAAATCACTTTTTTCAGTGCCGTTGTAACGTTGAATGGTTACTAAATGAACTGTTATAAGTCAAGGATTACCTGTTTTCCAGGGGTGGGTTCTAAAATTTTTACTACTTGTTCTGTGGGCATGGCTTATTTTGTGGGTGTGGCTTGATGATCATGTGATGTTGGCGTGGCTTCATGATCATGTAACTGTCTGGGCGTGGCTTCATGGTCATGTGACTTGGCGGGCGTGGCTTGGTTGTCATGTGACCGGTGGTCATGTGACTGGGTGGGTGTGGCTTGGTGGTCATGTGACTGGGTGGGCATAGCTGGGCGATCATGTGACTGGGTGGATGTGGCTGGTTGGTCATGTGACTGGGTAGGCGTGGCCAACTTGACGTCACTCACGTCAAGGGTTAGGGTTAGGGTGTCTGGCCTCTCCTCGCCTCAAAGGCCTCAACAAGATACAATTTCCCTGTCTATTTATTTAGTACTACTGAACATCCAAAATATACTATTTAATCATATGTTCTTTCTTTCTTGTCTCTCTCTTTCTCCCTTCCTTCCTTCCTCTTTCTTTCTTTTTCTTTTTTTCTCTTTCTTCCTTCCTTTCTTTCTCTCTTTTTCTTGTCTCTCTTTCTTCCTTCCTCTTTTTTCTTCCTTCCTCTTCCTCTTTCTTTCTCTTTCTTTCTCTCTTTCTTTGTCTTTTTCTTTCTTTCTTTCTTTCTTTCTTTCTTTCTTTCTTGTCTCTCTTTCTTTCTCAATACCCTA
>QLTV01001733.1:1596546-1610808 GCA_003457575.1 Thermophis baileyi | reverse complement strand
TATATATATATTCCTGCATATAATTGTGATACTCAATTTGTTAGGAGTTAAGTATAATACCTGTTGACGCTTTCAAGCTTGACAGAAGCTACCAAACTCACTCAGCTATCAGAAAGCTTGGGGAAGAGTTCCTGTAAGATAGTTCCTCACCACCATCTTCTTTATTGTTTGTCAAGCTTCCATAGTTCTGGGATTCATTTACAGGGCAGGGCCTCAATTATCTTATCCTTTTATTTTCCCTTGAAGAATGGCTGAAGTGTATCATTGCTCAGACTTGCCTCTAGCTCTATTTCATGTTCTGCTTCTTCCTAGCACAAAGGAGGAATGTTAGATGGTCTATTTTCAGTCCTGTCATGAATATTTATATGTTGCCTACATCTTTACAAATTATGGAGCACTAAGATGAATGAGAGCAATGAATCAGAGGAGAAGTACCATGCCATGCTGGCTGAGGTTTGTTCTTTATTTGCTGTTTAAAACCTGATGACTTGGAGGTTGCAGCTGGTTGCATTCATCTCAATATCTTTTCTTAATGTTCTCAGACACGGAGGATAAGCTTATTGTCATTTAGCAAAAGGTATTAAAAAAACGATTTTCTGAAAGAATTTATTTTCAAAATATCAGTTATATTCATTTTGCTAATACCAAGTTTACCATTTGTTTAGGGGATTAAGGCTCACCATTTCACTCAGTTACCTGAGAAACAAGCATAACAATTAAGATAAGAAATTGAACAGCAAATCAGGAAGACCCTGTTTCTCATGGCAAGCCAGCCACAGACTGATTGGCTGGCTCACCAAGTATTATTTATTTATTAAATAAGGGAGACATTATCTTACTTTAGGAACTCAAAATCCAAAATCCTGAGTTATTCACATTCTTTGGATTAGCAAAACCAGTATTTTATGTTTGCAATAATGATTGTAGCAGATTGAGATATGACAATCTTATGTTTCCTGTCTTTCAACCCTGCATAAGAAATTAATTTATTCTGAGTCAGACTATTAGTTGGTTGTAGTAGCTCAATACTAGCTATTCTCTAGAATCTTTACACTGCAAAATACTCTTTGTATTTGTATCTAACAGCCTCAAGGATGATCCTAGGATATTCTGCATCTATATTATATGGGCTTTAGTCCATTTGATAACATTTCAGTGGGATTCATAACTACAAAACTCTTCTTCCATATTGGTTTGTTTAACCTGGGAGAGGTTAGATAGACACAACTTAATAATAATAAAAGAAACAAACCTTCTCATATGTTAAAAGACAAACCTTTCGCAATAATCTATTAATTATAAGAAAAATAAGAAAATATACTACTTACATGTAACAAAAAACCCCTTTCACTGCAATCCATTAGAGGTATCTAAGATATGCAATGTCTATGTTTTCCATTCTGGGTTTTTTTTTAATTATACATTTGTTTTCTATGCAGATATTGAGTATTTATATTTATTCATTTAACCCATTTATATAGTTGCCATATCACTAAATTTAACTCCAGGTGGCATATAACCAATAGTTAAAACAATATTTGTATCATTTTAAATTACACTACATTTAGTATTTTCTTTTCTAAACACATCAAAAGTGCTATTGTGCAGAACACATCTGTTCTGAAGTCAATCATACTACCTTCAGTGAGTCTACTAAATGTTTACTAAGATAGAAACAGGCCAAAATTAGTGTAAGATTTGAAAAATGATACACTGTGTGAAACGAAACGAAACAAATAGCACATCCCTGACAGATATACTTATAGACTTTCCTCAAACAATTGCTTTTACTAATAATTTTTGGAAACATGCTGTGAAAAGAACACGATGTATTCTCTATAAACATTGTGCAAGTTGGAGAGACCTGACTGGTGCTATAAAATTCTCCATGGAAGGAAAAAAGGACAATGAAGAAAACAAATGAAGAAAAAACCAGATACAGGTAGTCCTTGAAATATGACTGGTTGCTTCACAACTGTTCAAACTTATGCCAGACTTTTAAAAAGCTACTTCTGGCCTGTTTTCGACAGTCACATACACAACCTGCTGTCATATAATTGCCTTTTGGGCACTTTGCAATTAGGTCACATTTAGGACTGATTGCAGTGTCCCATGGTCACATGATCATGATTTATAAAAAGTGTTTCTCATTCACATGCTATATTTTTACATTGAACATTGTAAAATTATACATGCTGGATTTGCTCAATGGCCACATGACTTACTTAATGACTGTAGTGACTCACAACTTTTGTAAATTAGCTCATAAAATTGAATCTGATCATGTGATGTCTCAGCTTACAACCATTATAACTTATGACCAAACTTCTGAGCTCCCTTGTGGTCAAAAATTAAGAACTACCTGAATTGAGGTTATTGGTAGAAAGAGGAAAATTGGACTGTAGCTGATAAAGTTGTGTAAATTGGCTTGCTGGTTGGAGTCTGGCATCAAATGTCCAATGTAATGATGGATTTGTCCTTGAATAATCACAGAAGGGTTCCATCTGTTCTTCATTGCAAGGACTTTTTTGGCACCAAAGGATGTCATTTGGAAGAGACAGTTTAATTGTCTGATGTTCTTCCTGAACTTGTTTGCAATGGACATAGCGTTGCTCTATAAATTGAGGAGTTCATTAGGTAGAGGTTGCAAATTGCCTATCTGGAGCTTTCCCTTCACACAACAGAAATTGGTGGTTTCTCCAGGGAGCAGTGAAGGCAAACTTTCACCATTTAACATCAGCAGAAATATTACATTGTGCACCTCTGCATTTTGCCTCTTTCTTTCTCTTGAAGTGTTCATCTCCAAGGCTGGAATTATCATGTTGAGTATCTCTCATAGTAATTAGCGTTTGTCCCATATTCTTGAGTTGATCTTCCTTTCCTTCTCTATGTTTTCTTGTGTCCTCTTTCTGTACCTTTCCTTGTGATTCTGGAAAAAAGTACAGTCCTTTCATCCTCTGTTTCTTCATCTCACCTCAGAACAGTTTAGAATCCCTGCTGGCTTCTCCATGAGTTGTAGGAAATTGTCAGAGATTTTAAAATTAGAAGTCAAAGAGAGACCAATCTGCACTCAATTTCAGAAGTGGAAACAGTTGAAAAATGAAATAGGCAAGGACTAAAGTATAGTGGCTAATGTATTTGACGTCAGAGAGATTCAGTTTCTACTCCTTCTAGAGAATCCAGCAGTTCACCTGGTGACTTTCTCCCAACCTACCTCACAATGTTGTTTTGAACAAATATAGGAGGATGGAACATTATGTATGTGCCTTGAGCTCCTGAGCAAAGATGGGATATAAATAATATGCATGTTTGTGTTTCACAGAAGGTACATGTAAAGCAGTAAAAATATCCAGGTCTTTCTTATTGCAGCTTAAAGTTGTTTCTTCTTTAAGAGCCACATCATGAGTCAATTCCTTGCTGCTAGATGAGAGAGGAAACAAGGGATTGCAAGACTGGCTGGGAAACTATCACAGAATGTTGAAAATGATAATCATACGACCACAGCAACAGCCTGAGCAGCCACACTACATACACACACACACACACACACACACACACACACACACACACACACACACACACACACACACACACACAGATAAACCAAATTGTTCCTTGAAAAGTCTAATTAAGAACTAACATTTTTGTTTTCACACTATAGGAGTCCAGCAGTCATTTTTTTTTTGCAACATTACCAAT
The DNA here is from genome assembly GCA_003457575.1 of Thermophis baileyi. Lineage (NCBI taxonomy): Eukaryota > Metazoa > Chordata > Lepidosauria > Squamata > Dipsadidae > Thermophis > Thermophis baileyi. The sequence continues at coordinate 1,607,109 of QLTV01001733.1, read as the reverse complement.
TAATATTTTTTTAAAAGAGGGGGAGGGAACCTGAGAGATTTCCTGTTTTCTTTGGAAGGGGAGAGTGCTATTAAAACATATGATGACAGTCCTACATAAAGAATCAAACTCCTATGTGGGAGGACATGCTTCTGCATTCTTGGCTCGTATCCAGCTTGGGCAAAAAAAAGACTAAGATAACCAAGTGTGAGAGATTGTAAGAAAGCTGAGGCAAGTCAGTTGAAAGTAAAGCTGGTAAGAAGTCTGGAAAAAAAAGCACATCAGAAAATGAATGGATGGGTGGGTGGGTGGGTGGGTGGATGGATGGATGGATGGATGGATGGATGGATGGATGGATGAATGAACAAACTCTAACCAAGGTTGGAGAAGTCTACCACAATTTCCAAGATTTCAGATTAGCATTAAAGATCCCTTACTGAAATCTGCTTCATTCTTTTTTTCCTTGGTCTTGCCAGCTACAGTATGTGAGGCTTGACAAATTTTGTTCCTCAAGTTTTTTTAGAGGGTTAAGTTAACCAAACCATCCTAGGAAGGTGGATGAGGAAGAAGTGAGGCTGCTATTATTCTTTTAGGAAGCTTAAGAAGGAAATCAAAATCTACCCTTGATAAAGAGTCACAACTCAGCATTTGCAATTTCCTGATCCATATTGTATCTGGTTTTGAAATTTTGCAGGTTTTTCCATGTTTATGTTTTTCCTACTCTTAAAATGACCTGTTAGCTAAAATATTAAAGAATGTACAATGCTGAATTTATTTTGTTTTTATTTATTTGTAAAATTTATTGGCTTCCTATCTTACCATGGGGTGACTCTGTCAATTATTTGTCATGTTAAACACCATTCTAATTTTAGCTCTCCTATTAATTTCCATGTGTGCATATGTCTATGTATAAATGGTAGTGATTTTTTAAAAACAATTCTTGTATTACTTTTACAGTGGAAAAGCTATTGTTTGCTCAATTTCTATAACTTCTGTGCATTTGATTCTTGAAACTGAAAATGCTTTCTGCTCAAGTATAATTGTGGGTGCTAGATCAATTAGAAATTTGTGAAAAACATACATAGTGACCAATGTGATATTATGCATCAATTAAATTGTCTAAATTACTTTCAATATTTGTGCAAAATAATATTTGATCAAGTTCCTATAAGAAGAATGTTATGGAGCTGCAATTAAATTAAATATCCTGTACAATCAAAATGCAAATAACAAGATCTTTGATTTTGATAACTATGTGATACTGACTGCTATTTTATTTTTAAAAGTATACATAACATGCACATTTTTAAATCCTTTAGCTCAGTCTTATTCCCTGTGTTGGTTGGTCTTGAAAGATGAAACCTAGCGACACCAAGTACTTCCTTGTACACCCAGACCTATTTTACATATTAATATACTCCTTCTTTTAACATGAGCATTTAAAAGAAGAAAGTTTTTAAAAAAATATTACTAACATAGCCAAACACTCAAGGAGAACAGCATACTCGGAAAAAAGATAGATGTATAGATACAGCAATAGGTTGAAAGTGGTGGGTAAAATTTATTAGTCCAATGCCAAATAATAAAGGAGTTGGTACTAAGTGTTAAGCAGTCAGTGGAGTGCCACTACTGAAAATATCTTTTCTATCTTTTTTCAAAGCAGAATAGATATATGTAGAAGATAATATTGTAATATGAAATAGATGACTCTTAAAATACTGGGCCCCAAGCCATAGCTATACATGAATACAGAACACAGAATAGCAGAGTTGGAAGGTCTTCTAGTTCAATCCCCTGCTCAATCAGGAGACCCTATACCATTTCAGAGAAGTGGCTCCCAGTCTCTTCTTAAAAGCCTCCAGTGATGGGGCATCCACAACTTCTGAAGGCAAGCCATTCCATTGGTTGATTGTTCTCACTGTTAGAAAGTTTCTCCTTAGTTCTAGGTTGCTTCTGTCCTTGATTATTTTTCATCCATTGTTTCTTGTCTTGTGTTCTGTGCTTTGGAAAATAGGTTGAGCCCCTCTTCTTTGTGGCAAATATTGGAAAACTGCTATCATGTCACCCCTAGTCCTTCTTTTCTCTAGACTAGCCATACCCAATTCCTCCAACCATTCTTCATATGTTCATAATGTTCTTCACATGCTTCCAATACAGTTTAGAAGTGTATTACACCTTAATCTCTCTGCTATCCATTAAAGTTGTCCCATCTTTTTTTCTTGCTTCTGTATAAACTAAAACAAGATGGAGCTGATCTAGGAGTCCCATTAAAAAAGCACTGCTTTGATTCATTAAAGCAGCAATCCTTTTTTTCCCCCAGGCTTTTGTAGAAAATGGGAAAAGACTTTCCTGAATCAGTGAATAGAAGTGCTGTGCTCATGGTGGTCTTAAGTGTTCTTTTCAAATGATTCTTCGCATCATTTTCAAAACATGCACAATCCTAATATTTAACACATGAATGATTGATAGCACCAATATTTGAAGACTCACATTTGCTGTATATACCATCCCAAACTTTAAGAACTTTGAGTAATCCTTGTCCACACTCTTGCTCCTTCCTTTCTTACAACCATCATTTCCTCTTCTTGTCTATTTTGTATTTCCCATGTTTATTATTAAGAACAAAACTGCTTGCTTAATGAATCCCATGCTGTTCACATAATGTAGGTGAAAAGTTATGGTTACATTAGTTCAGCTTTGGAAAAAGAGAATGCTCTGGAGAGGGTATTATATATGTAAGGTTCCATACATAGCATAGCATGCAACATTTATGTATGCATGTGTGCTCCTCTGGCACAGTGAAATGGCAAATGGCTTATTAAATCAGTTTTGTTTCCTCTCACTGCTCCCAGCAGAACGAAGGAAACTGAGCTTTCTCTGCCATCAAACTACTCTGCAGTAGAAAATCCCAAATTGCCCCCAGCTCAAATGGTGTTTTGTGGCATGAAATTACAAGTTGCCGCTAGTAGATCAGTATCTGCAATTAGAAGTTAAAAGTCTCTGCCACTAAACCAGTGTTTGCTCAATGAAATCAAAATGCCTGGTCACTTATAGCAGTAGTTGAATGATTTCTCTTTCTCAAACAAACTAAAAAATAGTTTTAAGCTATCTAATACCCCATTCCCTGATCATGCCTTCTGGTATCTGTTGTCAGGCTAAAAAGAGGGAGACTACTCCTAAAGGCATAAAGACAACTGGGTGATCTTGTGCTGGTCAGTTTCTCTCAGCCCAAGGAAGCAGCCATGGCAAACCACTTCTGATAATCTTAGCTAGAAAGCAGCAGGGACTTGTCCAGGGAATCAGCAGGGATCAAAAGGGACACACACACACACACACACACATCCCTCATCTCCTTGTTTAGCAATCAGGAGACCAGAAACCCTCCTTCCTAGATATTACTCTGGAAAAGCACTGCTCCATTTTGTTCTGAATGCTGCAGGCTGCTGGGCATTATGATACCCTGCTATCATTATGGTATCCTGCTCCATCTGACTTTTAGCCTGCAATAGTTGCACCACCCTGAAATGAAATCTTCCAGGACTTGAAGAAGAGGCATGCACACATACACATACAAGTACACACAGAATGACAAGATGGATTCATTGTCCAAATACAATATGGTTGGAACAAAGAGAGTATGTCTTTTCCAGGATGTCTGGGTTTAGGTAATCCAAGAAAATTATTTCCAGTTCCTGGACCGATTCGTCTTCTTCTTGTGCCATATCCATCATCGGACATTGGCGATCATGTTAGTGATCCTATTTTTATTAACAGCCGCACGAAAAAGTGCTGCTGAGTTTTGTCCAAACCAGTCCCTTAGATTTTGAAGCTATGATGACTTCTTCTGCCTGGACCTCGTTTGCCTTCAATCTTTCCCTGGAGGATTACGTGAAGTATGGACCGATTAGGGCCTGTGAAAAGAAATAAAATCTTTATGCAACTCCGAACTTGACAGCCATATATCAGACTGGGTTCCAGGCAATCTGAATCCAGCAAATATTGCCCAAACTGGCTCCTGATGGTCCATCCCTTGATAGGAATAAAGTTGTTCTCCCAGTCTATCTACACTGGCTTGACCATCAGAAGGAATCTTTCTTTCACAATTCTGAGCTGCAAGCCATATAAGACCTGGGAATCAGTGTTTTTATGAAAGCCACTGTCAATATACTCATTAAGCTTTATCAAAATTATTATAAAACAACAGCCAGCTCTTAACCTCATCTATTATGTGCCAGTGGGTTTTTATTAAACACTATCCATAAATTAACATTGGTTGAAAGCATATGAGACATATGGCACCTGGAGGTGTCTCAAGATATTACCAAACCAATCTCCTGTAATACTGCCTGGCTCACCTCTGCTTTGGTCAGGTCATTTCAATTTTTAGGAAGTTAGAATGCATGATTAAAGGTATTTAAAAAAACACTATTCCTAAGTTACAAAGCTGTTGGAAATAATCAGAACAAGTTTAATTATATGAAAGGAAAACATATGAGAATGTGTGATCCTGTGGCCGATTCCTAATTCCCAATCTCTTGATTGTGATTAAAAGATTATGTTCATTTTTATCATGATGGACTTCAAAGGTAAATAAGAATTTGAAGCTATAATTGTATAGCAAGCTTCAACTAGAGGGCCAACAGGACTTTCTGGCTCTAATATACAGTTCTTTACAATCTTTCGGCAAACATTTCCATTTATGTACATTAAAGTGGAAAGTGAATGTCACAACCACAAAACATAAACAAGTTGTCTTACTTAGGTTTAGAAGTAAAAAGGAAGGTTTAAAGACAAAAAATAGGATAGATGGGAAACTCATCAAATTTGCAGATGACACCAAACTGGCAGGAATAGCCAACACTCCAGAAGATAGGCTTAAGATACAGAAGGATCTCGACAGACTTGAACATTGGGCGCTATCTAACAAAATGAAATTCAATGGTGAAAAAAGTAAGGTTCTACATTTAGGCAAGAAAAACAAAATGCACAGGTACAGTATATGTGGTACCTTGCTCAACAGTAGTAACTGTGAGAGGGATCTTGGAGTCCTAGTGGACAACCATTTAAATATGAGATCTGGTCCATGGGCTGCGAATTTGACAGCCCTGGTCTAGTTTAATGAAAAGAAGGTCTGGGGTGACATGATAGCAGTGTTCTAATATCTGAGGGAATGCCACAAAGAAGAGGGAGTCAATCTATTCTCCAAAGCACCTGAGGGTAGGACAAGAAGCAATGGGTGGAAACTAATCAAGGAGAGAAGCAACTTAGAACTAAGGAGAAATTTCCTGACAGAACAATTAATCAGTGGAACAACTTGCCTCCAGAAGTTGTGAATGCTCCAACACTGGAAGTTTTTAAGAAGATGTTGGATAACCATTTGTCTGAAGTGGTGTAAGGTTTCCTGCCTGAGCAGGGGATTGGACTAGAAGACCTCCAAGGTCCCTTCCAACTCTGTTATTCTAAAATATAATATAGGCTTGCAAAAGATATTATGGAGAATGGAAAATGTGTTCTCTGTGGTCTTCACTAAAAATGATGGATTTTTCTGAATTCCTTTTCTTGTTGCCCTTTATTTGGAACATCAATGGGCAACAATACATGAATTCCACAAGCATCAATAATTGTTTGGTCAAAATTTGGAGAATGTGCTAGGAAAATTGTATACAGTACAACACTTCATATATAGGAAAAATGAAATGATTTCCCCACTTAATTTTTGTAACAGATTGCAATGAACAATTTATTATTGTAAATTTAATACATGTATTGGTTATCCTGTATTCATAGAATAACATAATGTGTAAGTTAGAAGGGGCCAATTAGAGTAGGTTGTCTAACCCAACCCTCTATTCAGCCCACAAATTCATTAAATTATCTCCAGCAGCTTACCATGTGGCATACAATCACAGCATATATGATTCTATGGGGCTCTCTATATAACATTCAGGTTCAAATCCCTATTTAGCTATGAATGAACATAGATCTTGAAGTAGCATCCACATATCTAAAATTAAAAAATAGCACTAAACCAGAGGTGGGTTCCTCCCGGTCTGGATCAGTTCACCCGAACCGGTAGCGACCCACTGGTGATGTCACAATGACATCATGGATCCGGTTTGGTCAGTACCGGTCCTTGGATGCCGCCACCTTTTTTTTATTTTTTTTAATTTTTTGGGGGGGGGGATTTTTCCCGGGTTTTTTTTTCTTCTGCGCATGTGCAGAAGCCGAGTTTCCGGCACTGTGCATGCGCCGCCATCTTGTTTTTGGCTTTTTTTTTAATTTATTTTTTCCAGATTTTTGTGCACTGCGCATGCACACGCAAAGCACGTGCGTGGCCACGCGGCGCGGCCACACGGCGCGGGAGGAAGCGAACTGGCAGCGAGGTAAGTTAGAACCCACCCCTGCAATAAACATACTTAATAACAAATTAAAAACAATATAAAATATATGTCCTAAATGATCAGCAGAAAAAAATCCTAAGATTCATACAAGGTAGGACTTGATAGGGAGAGATTTAAAAGAAAATGAAGAGCCAAGTAATATGAGCAACAGAATAATATGTAAAAAGTTGAGATACTTTTCTGTTTCTGGTTACCAGAAGTGGTTACTAGTGCACTGCTGCTTTATACTTTTGTATAGGATACTAATTCATATTCCTGTTTATTGCTTTTATATTGCTTTTACCCTTCCCCATCAACTGCATAAAACAAATTGAGCTAAGATATAACAAACTTCCTGTCTGAATGGAGATGTCAGCTACTTCATAGTGACTTGGAAGGTGGTTATTCTACCAAACAGTCTGCAAAGAGAATTGCAACACCTCAAGTTCTCTAATATGATGTTCATGTTTCAGTAGCCTGATGTTCCTATTGGAATATAGGCTAGGAAACTCCAAAAGTTTAACTGAAGACAAGTCCTACCCAGAAAAAAAATGGTTCCTAGTGTTTAGTCTTTAGTATTCTACTATATCCCTAAGGGATGGAAATCAAGATAAATACAGGTAGTTTTTGTTTAGGGAACACAATTGGGATTGGAAATTTGGTTGTTAAACAAAGTGGTTGTTAAGTGAAGCAATTAGTATCTGACAATCTCTCATATAATGATCACCACAACATGTACATACTCATGCTCTGCACACCATGACTTTCCCTCTTCTAATCTGCCTCACATCTAAGCCTAGAGTAGTTGCTCCATGGTGGAAAGAGTATGACTAGTTTTACCGTGAGCACTCAATGTTACTCAGAAGGGCTGACACATTTCTTTGGTTTTCTTCCTTCCATGTTCCCGTGAACTGGGTAGACTAATAGCAAGGCAAAGAAAACAAATGTACTTCTCAAAGAATACCTGTTAATCATGTGGTGTCAGACCACAGTAAGTCTCCAAGTGGTGACTCCAAATGTTTCTACTGTCAGCATTATAATTGGAGTCACCACTTGGAGTTACTGTGGTGGAATAATACTTCTGTTTTTTGAAGCCAATGTACAATATAAGCCTGGAAGATGTTTGCTTATCCACAATTTAAATTATCTCCTCCTCATCTTCTCTTTCTTATTTTCCCCAGTCAGCTTAATTCTTCAACTTGTTAATGAACTTAAGTGGACAAGAGAGATGTCAGTGTTATAGCCAATTAATTTAGAGACAATATCCCTCAAATAAGGCTGAACTTTAAACATTCTAAATTATTTGTGATGCAATTCAATTCATGCAGAGTATTAATGAATCTCATGATTAAGAACTCCATGTTGATTGACCCTGGATCTTTAAAGAACCCCACTGAGTCAGGTCAAAACCCCACTCAGTCAAGTACTCTGTGACATCCAGTGTCATATAGAGGTTATGGTGTCAATTAAGACCAGGAAAGCCAGATTCAAGATCAGCTTATCTATGGATACTGTAGAGTAAGGAAGATTATCTTGAAGATGATTTGCAAGATCAATTACTAGGACAAAGAGAGGTTTCTCTGTGTGTTTCTGTGTGTGTGTGCGCGTGTGTGTATGTGTGTGTGTGTTTGTGTGTGTGCATTCCTCCCTAATTCACAGAAGCATAAGAAAGAGGAGGAAGTACAGCACAATCAAACTTGCAAGTTTCTGTTATTATAGCCAAACTTGGTAAAAGTAACTTTAGCAATCCTGTGGAGTTGATTTCTTGTGTTCTGGTCTATCTATCTACTGACCGGGTGATATTCTCAATTTAGCCTAACCCACAGTGTTATCTGTTGCTTTGGATCTCTCCTTTCCATTCAATTTCCAAATTGAGAGTTTTGCACATATCTAGTGTTGTTATGGGGTAAAAATAAGAAGAGAAAATGTTGCACCAGCCACCTTGAAATTAATTGCTGATTAAAGAGCCGAGGTGGCGCAGTGGTTAGAGTGCAGCACTGCAGGCTACTTCAGCTGACTGTTAGCTGCAATTCGGCGGTTCAAATCTCACCGGCTCAAGATTGACTCAGCCTTCCATCCTTCTGAGGTGGGTAAAATGAGGACCCAGATTGTTGGGGGCAATATACTAACTCTGTAAACCGCTTAGAGAGGGCTGTAAAAGCACTATGAAGCGGTATATAAGTCTAAGTGCTATTGCTAAATGCTGAGGAAAAGGTGGATTGTGAATCTAACAAACGAAGCAATACCAGATGCATCGATGAAGCTTACAAGAAGAATATGAGAATAATAACTCTTTCTCACTGAAATATGTAATGTATGTTAGTTGATGATAATTATATGATATTAACTCAGTATTGGCTCTTAACAACCACACAGAAAGACCTTCTCCAGGATGATCTAAGAGGCCCTTCAGGTCTTCCAGTGGTGTACCTATCACTGCTCTAATCCTCTATCTTGCTGTCAGCCTCTCTTCTTTCCTTCCACCTTTCCCAGTGCTAAGGGCTTTATAAGGGAGCAGGCTTTATATAATGTGTCCAACATATTACAAATCTGAGCCTGATCATTTGTGCCTTGGCTGAGAATTTGGAATTGATTTGTTCTATGATCTGTTCGTTTTCTGGCATATCCATGGGATTTTCAGGAGTCTTCTCCAACATCAAAGTTCAAAAGAGTCAATATATTTTTGTAACTTTTGCTTTCCATGGGGAAAATAATTTCCTGCATAGTTCTGATCTTTATATGTATAGACATAACAAAATATGTAAATAACTTTTCCAGATACTTCATTGCTACTTTCCCAAGTGCCAATTCCATTTTTTTTATGCTTGGTTGCCTTACAGTTGATAGTGATAGTCCCATCACTTCAGTATTTTCATTGTTAATTCTAAGGCTGGTATCTACCTGGTTGTCATTAGTTTGATCTTCCATATATTTAATCTTAGCCCTAGTTTTTTTTTTACTGTGCTCTGACACTTTATTACTACAGTTCCAGTCCATCTGCATTTTTAGCTGTCAGATTAGTGTCTTCACCATAGCACAGGTTATTAATGTTTTTTCCCCTTTCAGTTTTAAAACCGTGCTCATCTTACAATCTGGCCTCCCTTAGTATATATTTGACATATAAGTTGAATAAATAAGGAGATACTATACAGATTTACCTCACTCCATTGCCAACCTGGAGTCCATCTGTTTTGCCACCTTCTGTCCAGATTGTGGCTTTTTTTCTGTGCATAGATTTCTCATGAACATAACTTAATGTATATTATCTGTAACTCTATTCTCCAAAAATGTCCCCAAATTCTGCAGTTAATTGGGTTGGATAAAGCAGGCCAGCAAAACATATGGCCTGTTGGCTGCATGTGTAGCCCACCAAGCAGCCTTGTGCAGCCTGCTGGCACTTTTGAAAAGTGAATAAATGTGCTACAGCAGCCACTATCCCAAAATAGTGATGAAAATGTCAGAAGATTCCACTGTAATCATTAGCTCCAGCAATGCCACCAAAGAACTGATCAATACATCAGGTTTGCGACCCTTGATCAAATCAAGTTTTAAGATCAAATCACTTTTTGGCTTATTTGTGTTTAATTAGCATTATAGAGAGTAGAAAGGCAATATAGAATGAAAAAAATGATGCTGAAAGAGAAACTGTTAAGCTCGGTGTGACGGCTGAGCTTGTTAGCTGGAGAGCTGACAGGCCAGGTTCGAGACCTGAGCTTCATGCAATGGGGTGAGCTCCCATTACTTGCCTCAGCTCCTGCCCACCTAGAAGTTCGAAAGCATGCAAATACAAGTAGATTAATTGGTATCACTTTGGTGGGAAGTGTTAGATAGTGGGTAGAGATGACAGGAGACAGACTTCCAAGCAGTTCTTTATTCAGCTCTTGTGTTAGCAACCAGCAAAGAGCAGTCTGACAGCTTGCCCTTTTATAGGGAGCTGTCAGACAGACCAGCCAATAGCGTTTGAGCTTTTTCCCGCTCAAACGCTGGACCTGGTTGGAACCATGCAACACAGTTTAAACAGTTAGAACATAACACCCCTCCCCTCCTGGATGGAGCTGTCCAGCATACGTAATCACACAGGTAGGCGGGGCGTTTTGGAGCCCTACTAGACCTGCGCAATTCAGTTGGTGGTGAGGCAGCGGCCTGTGCGGACAGGTCTGCTGTCGCTCCTGGGCCCGAGCATGGAAGCTCCTGGAAGTTACTG
>QLTV01001733.1:1545357-1568087 GCA_003457575.1 Thermophis baileyi | reverse complement strand
GTAAAAGTAAAAGAGAAGAATATAAAATTGGTTTGTTTGGCCAAGATTAAAATAAGACACGTTTCTACAAAGCTCTGGTAAACCTTTTCAGACTTTTTTATGTATATATATATATATACACATACATACATACATACATACATACATACATACATACATACACACACACATAAACACTCACATAGCTTTGCAATTACTTCAAAATAATCCTGTTAGAATATTTATTTGGATTTCCGGTGCAAGTTATATAAACTGTATAGCACATGCCATTTTAGTGAATACATTAATCTATATTCTTTTGTTTATTCTTACTGAAAACTTTTGTAGTATATTGTCCTTATATCAGCTCTTCAAGGTAGTCCTAACAAGAAACACAAAGCATGAGTACTAACACTACTTTTATTGTAAGGTTACATTAACAACAGTGGTGAAATTCAAAATGTTTCCCTACCAGTTCTGTGGGCGTGGCTTGGTGGGTGTGGCTTGGTGGGCATGGCTTGGTGGTCATGTGACTGGGTGGGTGGGCGTGGCCAAGTCGATGTTACTTCTTTGCCTAATGACCTACAAAAAGAAGATATACCAATTATTTTGTGCATTTAATACTTAAATAAGAATAAACGAAGTACAGAAAATAATAAAAGAGGTACACAAATACTTACATAAGAGCAATAAAAGTGTTGTCTTTGACGTCACTTCTTTGCACCAATGATAATGACCTACAAAAAGAAAATATACCAAGATATACCAATTTAAGCATTTAATACTTAAATGAGAATAAAAGAAGTACACAAAACAATAAAAGAGGTACACAAATACTTACATAAAAGTGTTAGTTGTCTTTAACTTTAAGATGTTTCCACATCATTTTTTCATTGGCACTCTCCTCACTTCCACTTTTCTTGATCTTGATTCTCGGATCATCGGCTGTGTGATAGTGTGCTCTTAACTATTTTTTCACTGCAGGAATAGGGTCCCATTTTGTAAGAGGTGGGCCAGTAACACTGATAGTCATGAGGTTGGTTAAATTAGAAATGGTTAGGCGACTTCTGCTCTCTGAACATATGAAGTTCATTTTTGAAAAACCCCTTTCCGCTTCTGCAGAACTTACAGCAATTGTTCTGACAATATCTTTAGATTTTTTTAATACTGTCAGGAATTGCATAGTTCTTGGAATCTTTTAAAACATTGTCCACAAAATCTCTGTAGTCGTTGATATTAATGTTGTAATTAAAAATGTCACCAGATTTACTCCAGTTTCAGTTAGCAATTCTATCAATTCTTCTATGCCTGAAAATGGTTTACATCCTTTTGCCAGACTGTAAACAGTTTTTAATATGTTACAAGTGGTGCCTAAATATTTTTCAGACATCTTGTTGATTCCTTTGGTTATAGCATCCTGCTCCCCTTGTTTTACGTGCTTTCTGCAAATGGTGTGAGCTTTTGATGTAAAATGTTCTTTCATTTGCTTCCTTAGAGACGCTTGTTGTACTTCTTTAGTTTTCCCTGCTGCCTCAATCTTGAAATGTTTCCATCCTTTGGACACATGAACACTGTTCTCTTTTGCGAAGTCATGTTTTGCACAGTACTTGCAACCTAATTTCTTGTTTGAAACTTCCAGTCCCTCATACTTCTTTTGAAAGTTTCTCAACTGTTGCAATGTCCAGCAGTCAGGAAGATTAATTTCAATTTTGGACTCGGGTGACTCAATACTTGGCTTGCTGCTTTCTTCAAGTTCAAGTTGTCGAAGCGGTGGTGCTTGTGGTGCTTGTGACGGTTTTGGATCATCCAAGGCCAATTCTGATGGTTGTTGTTCCAGTTTTGGTTTCTTGGTGAAGAAAGTGGCCAAACTCTGTTGCCTTTTCATCCTTCCTGTTAAAGGCTACTCCTGCAAAAGAAAAAAAAATGTGCTTTGGACTTGATTGTGGTTGTAAGATGAGGACTACAGTTAATGGAAGGGATCTCTGTTTTCACCCAACAATGTACAGTCTTTTCAGGATGTGACTGGGGTCCAACAAACAAGAAAGATATAGTTTTTCATCTAAGAAGTTAGATCAAGAAGAATGAATTTCATAGGTACATTCACAGAGCAATACTGAATTCTTTTTCTGAAATTTATTCCTCAGTTAAAAAACCAGGAATATATGAATATTAGGTTCAGTATTTAGCTCGGCCTGTATTCAAGTCAAGTAGCTATTCAAGAGTTAGTGGTGTCATGGTTAGAAACAATGGAAAAGCAACATATAGATTTAAAACCAGAAATATTTTGTTGGGTATTTTAAAGGAAATACAATCACATTTAATTTTATACATGTTAACAGCTGCTAGAATTGTGTTTGCACAACAGTGGAAAAACAAAGCAATCTTCATCTGAATAAAAAATATATATTAGAATGTGCAGAAATGATTAAAATTAAGGAGAAGACTTCGAATACTTTTTAACGTGGGATTTGCTTTATCAATGGCTAGCTAACAGGAACAGAAGTTAGAATTATAAAAGTATAAAACACCAATTATATATAAGGCAAGTTCAGTAAAATGGATAAGCAAATATTATTAGTGATCATTAATGTGTAGGAAGTTATAGGGAGCATCCCCCTCCCCCCAGGACAGTGCCAGGAAAACACCAAAAGGATAAAAACAGTTTTCCCCAAAAAGATCAGTTTTTTTTCCCTAACCCTAACCCCAGAACAGGAAAGCCAAAGCCACTGGAATAAAAACCATCAAGGCATCATTCATTACCACACTCACGTAAAATGTCCCCTGCAACAAGCAGGAACCTCACACAATTGCAGAGGTTCAAAAACCAAGTATCACACTTTACACACAAGTGTAATTTTTAGATTTGTGCAGCTTTGTGAGATTTTGTGTGTTTCTGTAGTGAGTGTGAAACACTACAGAAACACACAAAATCTCACAAAGCTGCACAAATCTAAAAATATAAAAGCAGCTAAAATTACCTAAATTTTATATATTTCCTAAAAAAACAATACAATTTCCTAACAAAATACAATTAACTATTTTTTTAAAGCATAAAAAAAAGCCACTTACCCAATTGAAGGCACAAGGCAGGCAGGCAGATTCAGATGAGATGGATGCAGGCTGCAGCCATGGGATTGCAGGTGAAGCAAGGCAGGCGAGTCTTCGACCAGTGGCTTGGGATTCAGTTCGGGAGTGAAGGTGAGCAAGCTGAAGGCTGGGGAGAAGGTGGGTTAGTTAGCTAGGCCCACCTGGGATGGAACCGAGGCGGCTTAGCCAGCCAGGCGAGCCCAGGGAAGGGGGAGGGGACAGCACGCTAGGCTGCAGCTGATCGCTGCAGCGTCATGAACTATGCGAGGCCTGGAATGGGCGGCTGCGGCAGCATGCTAGGCCACCCGCAACCAATCGCAGATAGCTTCATGAACTACGCGAGGCTGGGGACAGGGGTGCGGCATGCTAGGCCGCAACCGATCCCCTGCGGCTTTGCAAACTATGTGAGGCCGGGGGTGGAAGGTGGGGGGCATTGCTTACCTTTGAATGGGCATCGGTGAGGCGACTGAGCGAGGCGCTGAGCAGGCATCGGCAAGGTGAATGAGCGAGGCGCTGAGCTGAGCAGGCATCGGTGAGACAATTAGCTGGGCCGCATGGCGAAGGGAACATATATAGGGCAGGCGGGAGTGGGCAGGGCAAGCTGCGAGCGGCCAGAAGGGGTCTGTGGCCGGAAGTGGTGAGCGGCAACTGGGCGACCAGGCGGGCGAGCGACCGGGCGGCGTGGGCAGGGCCAACCAGGGGTGGTTTTTACCGGTTCAGCAAACCAATTAAAATCGCCCCTACCGGTTTGTCCGAACCGGTCCGAACCGGTCGAATACCACCCCTGATTAACAACATCTTGTACGTCTGAAAGCATTTCTTTCCTCCTTTACTTTCCTCTTTTACTTTTACTTTACTTTCCAGAAAATTAGGAAGGGTTTCTTCTGAGAGGCTTCTTGTGTCCCTTTTCCTTCTGTGGACTGAGATACCTTCTGCTTAATAGTTGCCTAGCCTGTGAATCTTCTTCCTATCTCCCAAGGTCATTTCCACAGAAGATTGTATCCTCCATATTTTATTCCTTCTAACATCTAAGGGAATGTATCTCATTTCTCCCCCCCCCCCACACACAATAATTTTATTAAGCATTATACTGAAAAAACAGATAGTACAAAAATAAAATAAAATAATGTTTTAAAAGTGTAGAATACACCCCTCCCCCCTCCAAAAAAAGAAGGGAAAAATAAAATATAAAAAAATAATTTTCTTCTTTTATCCCCAGTAAGTATATTAATATTAAAAACTTATCACTTTCTCTTAAAATGCAACCAAATCCATCTTCATTCCATATCTCATCCCATTTTCTTTCATCTTTAATGCTCATCTCATTTCTAATAAAGACTCACTTTATTATAATAATGATTGATATCTTGCCTTATAATTACCTTCTTATTTTTGTCTATGTTTATCTCTTGCATTACAGAGATTAAGGTACCTCTTGCCCAATATCAATATAAAATTATTTATAACTCTATTGCTAAAAACAGTTTGTCAAAAATGTTTTTGAACATATATAGTAGCTTTGTAGCATTAAGCAGCATCAGAAAAATATATATTTTTCTTATGTATACTTTTGTCCTTATATATACATTTACACACACATACACACACACACACATACAAATTAGATGAAAGATAAATATAATGAAATTGAATTTGAGAAGATTTCTACAAGCAACAGCCAATTTGTTCTGTGGCTTGTGTAATGGGTTGTGTGTTAAAGGAATGACATCAATGAATATCTGCTGACTTGTGGTTACAAAATAGTCAATAAGTTATGCTTCCTATTTAAAAAAAATGCTTTTTAAAAATCTTATTGTTTATGACCAGACTTTCTTTTGGTGAGAGTTAAATATGTCATAGAAAATCATCAGAAAACAAATGTAATTGGGAGAAACAGAAATATCCAAAATTTGGCAAAATCAGCCTTTTCAGTTGTTTAAAGTATAGGCTAATGATGTTATGCAATGATATTTTGGATTAAAAATAATTTAGACACTATTCAGAACTCATGTAATTTACTAAAGTTGATGGTGGTTCTAGTTAAAGAATATTCCCTGTTTATCTGCTTATTTATTTATTCGTTGTTAAATTTTTATGCTATCTATTTTCCTTATAAGGTGGTTCTGGGCAGCTGTATACGACTTTTTATTTCTATTTTTAAAAATCCAGAGGTGATTGTTAACAATATTAAAGTGTAAAATTGGCAATAAAAAAGCATAAAATGAATAAAACCAGTAAGATATTGCAAGTCCCACTGATGCCACCATGTTGATTAACAAGGTCTTCCTCAATTCCCCCATCCCCACCCCATTGGTTCCATCAAGTCAGTCTTGACTCCTGATTGATTTGATTAGTTCCTGCAGTTTTCTTGGTAATATTTTCAGAAATGTTTTGCTTTCGCCTCTTCCTTACTAGGGCTGAGTTAGAATGAATGGCCCAGGGTCAGCCAGCTGCCTTCATGCCTAAGGTGAGTCTAGAACTCATTGCTTCTTGGTTTCTAGCTTGGTGTTTTAACCACTACAGCACACTAGCTCTCAATGAGTTAATTAGACACCCAGCAAAATACACGAGGGAGGTTCTTCAGCATTCAGAAATGTTCTGTTTTGTATCTCTATTCAATGTACCTCCCATAATAAGCTGAAACTTATTTCTTTCTAGATTTAGAAATGTGGCCAGACTGAGAAGAGGCATTGTTTATATACAGTACTAGGTTCTAATAACCTTTACATTACTTTTAAATTAAGAGAACAAATGAATAAGAGACAGCTTCCTATGTGCATACTGGCAATTTTGCTTCCAACTATAATTCCCAAAGAGCTTCTAAGAGCAGCTCTATGTAAACACGTAATCCAAAGTTTAGTCATAGGCTAATTCAGCCAGCTATCACAGTCCAGGAATAGTAGCTAGTATTCCATGCTGCAAAAGCTTGTGTGACTCCTATAATAAAGTTGGGAATAAAATAGTCAAACTACATACTTAATTCTTTAGGGGCAGAATAACTCCCATCCAGAAACACTCCAGGTCTGTTGACAGGAGCTTTGTCTTACTTGCCCTCATCCAACCCACTGATACCAAAATATACTTTCGGAGTAAATAATGGTAAATCTTGAACACCAGCTGTCATTCACTCTTATTTTTGGATTAGATAAATTCCTAGTTATACAGTGGAACAACTCATTTGTCTTTGCAGTTTAAATAACTAATTCTCTTGATAATTGCTAATGGTTGGAAGTAGTAGTGGGTTCTAAAACCCGTTGCTACCGGTTCGCGCTTGCACTTGCGCACAACTCTTCTGCGCATGTGCAGAAGCGTCCCAGGCGGGTGGGCGGAGCCTCCCGCCACCGCCGCTACCGGTTCTAAGAACCGGGCTGAACCGGGAGCAACCCACCGCTGGTTGGAAGTGAATATATCTTCTATTACAGGAATTGCAGATTCTTCTGATGGTTTTCTCTTCTTCTTAAAGTTTTGCCTTGCAGATCTTTGTGCTAATAGCATTTCCTTTAATTCATTTAGTTTCAAAGAGCCAGTTTGATGTAGTGGCTAAATGGTTGGCCTAGAAACCAGTACACTGTGAGCATTAGTCCTGCCTTAGTATGAAAGCCAGTTAGATGATTTTGGGCCAGCCATTCTCTCTACGTCAAACTATCTTCACAGGGTGGTTGTTGAGGGGAAAATGGGAGGAGAAAGGAGTATTATCTGTGTTTATCGCCTTGAGTTACTTATAAAGTAATAAAGGCAAGATAAAAATCCAATAAAAGAATTTTAAAAAATTCAATTATTTATAAATAATAATAATTAAAAACACCCTATAGGAGGATTACAGTTTTGTACAAAGAATTCTAGATAGACATGAGTGTGCTATCAAACGTTATATAACACCAATACCACCTAAATAGCACTTTTCTTCCCAATAGCCAAACCATACAATACTGATTTTTGAAAGGATATGAATGAGTCACAAAAGAATTTCCTGAGAGAGTAACTGAAACAAGCCAAGGGCAATAAGATACAATGCAATGTTAGTTAGTTTGAAACATTTACAAAACCTTAAGAAAGGGAAATAGCATTCTTTCTCAGAAAGTTCACCACCATCTGTAAATGAATTAGACCGTTATGCGTAGCTAATAACACTGTATGAATTAAAACATCTCTCCATTTTTTCCCCTTTTGCACTTCACTTGGTTAAACAAGCTGGATACAAATCTCACCAAAAGCTTTGCTTCCAACCTTGCAAATTAATATTTTCACTGTGTTGGTTTTGTTCCCATAGAAACAGGTTTTTCTGAGAAGGAACTGACTAACAAAACATGGTGAGTCTAATTTTGAAAGACTGAAATTGGAATGACTGTTCCAGGATTTTTTAGCTACTTGTTTCAAGTGCCGAAATTAATTTACAAAGGAAAGATTAGATGAAGAGAGGAAAAAGAAAGATATAAATTAGCCTGGTAATTTTAGTGTTCTTATTTATACTATTTCAGGGGAAAGAGAAAGGAGATATTACAAGAAGATTACACAAATTCTTTTCAGTGTCTACAATGGTTTTCCTTAAGCCTTCTTTCAGAATTTGTATGCTTTTTAAATGCTGTCTTTTGTACTCAAGAAAAAGACTCTGAAAGTAAGCAGTTACCAAAATTATAAAGCGCAGAGCTAAATAGCATGTCTAATCATCCTTGTTCTTTTGTAAGCCAGATTTTGATTACAAAATCATTTTAAAAACATGATAGAGAAAACTTTGTGGCAGGATTAACAAATTTTAATAAATGAAGGATGAGATTTGTGAAGAGACAAAAGTGTTTGAAATTGAATCTCTCTGAACCCTTTAATGTCGTAGCAAAGCAGCTGATCTTTACATATGCCAGGAAGTAACTTACTTGGAAGTTAGTCTCTGTGATTTTTATTGAAATAAAATTATTTTAATTAATTAAATCATGCATAATAAGAACAATATAATCTTGTCAAATAGATTTAGAGATTATTTCGTGAACATCTGATGGGCAATTTGGAAAATTAAGCTCTGCTTAGATAGTATAAAAAAGATGAAAAAGTGCATAAATGTTGGATTTTAAGCTTCATGCAATCTTCGTGTTTTTCCCAAAGCCTGAAATGTTCATTTTTCACTGCTAAGGCAACTATTTATTATATGATTAATTGTATGTTAATTGATAATTGATTGACCTCTGTTAAGAACATACTATATTTTATTAATTTGTTTATTTTATATTAAGAATAATATATTTAGTACATTATACCGTAAATGTAATCATTAATCAATACATTGCACAATTATGCAATACAATGTACAAATGTCAGGTCCAAAACCAAGATTGACACAGTGGCAGTTCTTGCAAGCTGAGGTCTTTATTTTGCCTATAAACACCTATAGACAAAATCTTGCCAGATTGAGGATACAATATACTCTCTGAACTATTAGGGAGGGACTGTCTTCACCTTCTTTCTCTTATACATGGTATCTGGGCTGAGCTATCTTTTAATCCTCTGGAATTTACCCCATCCCTCCTGTGGACCCACCTCCTCACTACATTCTATCACAATAATAAAATAACATCAAAATAAATGCAAAAAACAAAACAAACCATTAAAAATAAATAAAATAATAGTTCACCCTCACCTGTAGCAAGGAGCTTCCCAATCCTCAGTTTGATCCTAGCCAGTACTGCTTACATACATGTCTAAAGGAATAATTATTTCAAATTAACATTGCATATATCATTGATAACCATGCAAATGATAGATATTATACATTCAACTATCATTTATAAAATTATTTGGTATTTATTGTTATCTGTGGTGATGCAGTGGTTAGAATGCAGTATTGCAGGCTAACTCACTGTTCACAGCCAGGAGCACAATCCTGACCGGCTCAAGGTTGACTCAGCCTTTCATCCTTACAAGGTTGGTAAAATGAGGACCCAGATTGTTGGGAGCAATATGCGGACTCTGTAAACTGCTGAGAGAGGGCTGTAAAGTACTGTGAAGCTGTATATACGTTTAGGTGCTATTACTATTGCTATCTTAAGAAAACAAGTGCTTGCTTGCTTTTAGATGTAAGCAGAGTTAGGAAGCAAGAAACTGGTTCTGCCAATTGATGTTCATGCCTTCCTTCAAGGTTTCAATGCTGTATCTATGACTTTGTGAGAAATGATGAGCAGCTTTTTACAAAAGATCTATTCCCAGTGAAAGACCCTCACTGAATTTTTCACAAAGGGGAGCTGTAAAGAACTCAAAAGTGGTGAGGGAGATCTCTGCTTTTAGGCCTTCCAGGGACATGAGCTCTGTGCCAACATTACCTTGGGGGAGATCTATGCTTTCTACTTGGGGGATTGCTTAGATAGGCCACTCACCACTTCCTGAGTGCAGGAAAACATGATGAGATCCTTGTTCCACACAATATAAATGCACCCTGCCACAACAGATTCTTTGATTCAAAATTTCGGTTTTCTGACTGGAGTTTTTTTAAACCATTTAGAGCAGATGATCTCCAGTGTTTTGTTGCATTCTAATTGGCTGTGGTGCCAGGTCCAGTCATTTCATCCTGGGCTGCCAAACTCTTAGACTCCCTGCTGATTGATAAATGTATTTGCATGACTTGAATTATCACCAACCCTAGAAGCTCATACTCTATTCAGCCCTTATTATTTCCCTGTGGGCATCATTTTGGTTTCCTCTTAGGCTGGGTAAAGCCTGTTCCCCTTGCTTTCTCTCCCCCTCCCCCTGCCTTCAATCCTCCAAAACTTCCCATCCTTTTCCTTTATTTTGTAACATATTTAGGTTTAAGTATAGGAATTCTACCTTTTTTCTATTAAATTATACTATCAAATCTTTCTTGCTACAACGTTATTGCTAGGATTGTTAACATTAGAGCAGGTATGGTCCCTTAATAGGAAAAAAGCAGTGGGAAAGGATCTACTACTTTAGTGTTAAAGGAGGTAATGTGACAAGGGTGTTTATGGTACACATGTGTGCAAACATCTGGGAAATTGAAGGAAAGGCAAGGGGACTAATGAAGAAGAAACAATCCCTAAAAGAAAAAGACAGGCCCTGGGAGATGCCACAGAAAGCAGCCAGAGAAGCTGGGAAGGGCGATCAATAGGGAACAACAACAAACCTTGTGGTGGCCATAATCTAGACAGAA
Organism: Thermophis baileyi; assembly: GCA_003457575.1. Taxonomy (NCBI): domain Eukaryota; kingdom Metazoa; phylum Chordata; class Lepidosauria; order Squamata; family Dipsadidae; genus Thermophis; species Thermophis baileyi. The sequence continues at coordinate 1,557,868 of QLTV01001733.1, read as the reverse complement.
CATTGGTCCAATCCATTGAAAGCCTGTTGCAATCTGGATTTAAAATTCTAAGTACACTTAAGAAGTATCCGGGAGCAGAGAAGCAGAGGAGAAGCTTAAAGCAGTGCAGAATTAGCTTTAGTCCTTGAAGTATCTATGGAGATTCTCAGTGATCCAGGTCATGGTTGTCCCAAAGGTGCTTTTTCAAGAGGCAACTGGACTTTCTGGTTTTTCTTTGAAGACATTTCACTTCTCATCCAGAAAGCTTCTTCAGCTCTGGCTGGATGGTAGGGAATGAAAATATTTATACTCCCTGCAGACAGCTGGTCATTTGCATTCTTCTATTTCCCACCATCCATCCAGAGCTGAAGAAGCTTCTTGAATGAGAAGCGAAACGTCTTCAACGAAAAACCAGGAAGTCCAGTTGCCTCTTGAAAAAGCACCTTTGGGATAGTCCTTGAGCTGTTTAATTTTCCCCTGTACAATATAATATAGAAAGTTTAAATCAGAGGTCTTCAAACTTGGCAACTTTAAGACTTGTGGACTTCAACTCCCAGAGAATTCTTAAAGTTGCCAAGTTTGGGAACCCCTGGTTTAAATGGTAGAATTTTTTCTCCTGTGATACTATAATTTGGGATGAAGTCTGGGGCTTACAAAGTCTGCCTTTCCTTTAATAAGTTGCCTTGCAGTTCTACCCGATTGGGAAGCTCAGCAGCACCTTTAGAATTGTGAGAGTGATAAAAGGGCTCTAGAATCCCTTCTTACTATCCTAAAGACACATTGTGAAAAAAGCTCTTGTCTTGTGCCTGTCATAGATCTCTTTTCCTGCCCAGCAGCTTTATCCCTTCGACATCAGCAATACTTCCTGTTTACTTATGTTCAAACTGTCCTTCCCTGATTCAAAGTAGCACACTTATTTTAGCAAAGAGCAATTGTTTATATTAACAGACTCAAAGTGTTTTGGGTAAGAGAGTGATCCCTCTGAGAGGGTTAAGTTGGTTGTAACCACTAGATGTCACACTGGCATCAGTTATTGAGGAACAAGCCCAGGAATTTGGAAAGAGTGGACTGGAGGATGTGATCTTCGGTGGAAGGTTCATTTCTTACTATTTTTCCTGGTTTGATTGAAACTCCTCCAAACAGGGTATGCAGACTGTCACCACAGTGTGTCACGTACAGTTACTCAGGATTTTTGTTTGCTTGTTGTGGGTATTTTGCTTTGACACAGAGTTCTTTTTCAGCAGATTTAGCAGATTCAGCAAACTTAGAGCTCTTAAACGATGTTTAGGTAATCATTTTCTCTTGTTCCCCCTCTCTGGGGAAAACTGTTCCTAATATGAGTGATGATTTAATTCATTGTTTTTCCTAATACAGACATCTACAGTATCTAACCATTCTTAAAATTACATTAGACCTTGGAACTTGCCCAAGAAAAAATGCAAACATATTACAAAAGCCTAAATACTGTATTCTTAGGAGGTCAAAAAAAGAATGTAAGACATGGAGTGACAGACACTTGTATTTTGTGCATGTGAAAACACAATATACACCCTATGTGTGTTCCACATACATGTTCCATACATAGCACTTGGGGATATATGGGCACAGTATCTTTTTTTTTTTTTTGCAAGATAGTCTCTAGATTGCAGATCCTAGCTTGCATGAGAGAGCAAGTAAAACTAGCCTCTGTCTGAATTTGTAAATATTTGCCAAGTTTGGGGATAAATAAATAAATAAAGCTGACTATCTTTATTATTTGTTTCTTTGTATGTTTGTTTCTTTCTTCGTTTCTTTGTTTCTTTATTTATTGGCCACCCATCTTACCATAGGGTAACTCGGAGCATCTTACAGTCATAAAAATGTATCTATACATATTAAATTATAACATAAATAATTAAAATCAACATTAAAACTTAAGGACACATGGGAAGAGTGGGGGAAGAGGATGGGGAGGTGGGATCTGTGGTTACTCAATCAACCATCTTCATGTGTTGTTGCCCGAAACCAACTGGCAGAGTCACATCTTTAGGCCCTTTCAAAAGGATAGGAGGGTTTGGAGCCAACCTCACATTGGGGGTGGGGGGCGAGAAGGCAAGATGTTCCAAAGGGCGGGAGCAACAGCAGAGAAGACTCCACCAGCCAGAATAATTGGGCTGACGGGACCCGCAACACGCCTCCTCTGCCAACATGAGTGGGACAAGCAAATCCCAGTAGGGTGAGATGGTCCTTCAAGTAACCTGGATCCACACCATGAGGGGCTTTAAAAATGATCACCAACACCTTGAATTTCCTTAGTAAGGAAAGCTGCTAATAATATTACATAACTAAGGCTGATCAACCAGTCTACAGCTAGTTTACCTTACTAAAAAGTCTCAATTAACCAAAGACATGATGGACAGTGGAGAACAATAGGCATGGGGGCATCTGATGATGACCATAGTATGTGGAAAATTGAGACTTGGCATGTAACAAGAATAAATGGTAAAAATAGGAATTAATCATTGAAATGAAAAACAGTTTATATTGTGCATCTGTGAAACAAAGAGAAAAAAGATTAATATAATCGAACTGAATTAAGGTGGTCTGGAATAGAGCTCAGGACCAGTTATGAATATACATTTATGTAAGAAAGTATGGATTAGTATCATTTGGTTGTGGCTGTTTATGAAAATAGAAAGCCATTCATTGATGATAGTTGCATATTATATTTCAGTGAATTATGGTAATAGAAGGTCCAGGGATAGGCCTGGGAAAATTGTGAGACATTTTGAATAAATGCATTTTGGGCGGGGGGGGGGAGAGGGGGATACTCTATTTGGTGACATAAATGGATGGATGGATAAATGGAAACAAGATGAGAAAGTACTGGATAGGTCATTTGAACATTCCAAAATAAATGAGAGTGGTGATTGCCTGATTACTATTTGCTTGGAAAAATGTATGTTGTAGAAAGTCATTTCATATATAAATATGGCAAAAGAATACAGATTTAGAAGTATGACTGATTTGATTGTTTAAGGTGAATACTAAGATAATTAGTACAGAAAACAAGGTGGTTGAGAGGTTGCAAACATGGGACAATTTTTTTTTTTTAGTCTCAGTAGTGGCTCCTTGGAACAACTGGACATGGAAGAAAAAGAAAACGTGAATGTGGAACAAAAAAGTATGGAAAAAGTATTAGAATAGAAATTAACCTCCCAATAGAATGACTAGTTAGCACATGTAAGGAAAGAAGATGCCCAAATCACTTGGAATGTAATGAAAAGAAAGTTGCAGCATTCCAGAAATAGCATGATTGTGATTTGGGAGCTTGGTAACCAGTTCACAGTTATGGTGCTGCAATGTTTCACAGTCATGTGGCCACCATTCATAACCTTCCCTGTTTCTGACAAACAAAGTCAGCACCAGCACCAGAAGGCAAGACAAGAAGCAATAGATGGAAACTGAACAAAGAGAGAAGCAACCTAGAAGAAATTTCCTGACAGTAAGAACAATCAACCAGTGGAATGGCTTGCCTTCAGAAGCTGTAGGTGCTCCAACACTGGAGGCTGTTAAAAAAGGACTGGATAGCCATTTGTCTAAAATGGAATAGGGTCTGCTGCTTGTGCAGGGGATTGGACTAGCTCCAAAGTCCTTCCAACTCTGTTATTGTGTTGCAAATGGTGATGCTGTGGCTGTGTGAGCTTCACCTAACAATGGCAACTGCGACTGCTATAACTGCCAACCTAAGTTGGTGGTCACATTACGCTGTGCTTTACAATCACATTGCTTAGCATTGGAGTTTCCAGTCCCAATTACCATCTCAAGCAAGGACTACTTGTATGTAAAATCTTTTGTTTCTCTCTCTCTCTCTCTCTTTTTTTTTTTTGGTCTTATTTCTGTTTCAAAAATCGTGTTTGTTTCAAATTCTCAAGATGTTGTTTCATAGGGACTGAGAATTTTTAAATAAATTACACCTTAACCTTAAATGAAACCAATCGCACTATCAAGAATGCTCAAAAATGTCCCTATTTGGTTTTTTGTTTCAAAAGTGAATGAAGATAATATTTTGCTTTGATTTAGGGATACAAGGGCAAATATTTTATCTGACTTGTTTGGCTCTGTTCTTTACTTCTCCTGTGTCTAGTGATTTTTAGATGAAGCTACCGGTATTTGAACTTGCTTATGCTAATGCCAGTAAAGATAGTATATAAGTACTATCAATTACTTATTGATAGTTAGCTGGCTAATTGAACAACTATCTGAATAAATATCCCCGTCTCCTTTTCCATCAACAGTCCTGCTGAATAACTGTAACTCCCCAAATGTTTCTTTAAAGCACCACTCTGACTTAGTCCTGCATAAAACCACTATGTGATTTTGCTTGAAACGGATGCTGCTCTATTGTGTCCAAGAATCCACCTTTTGATTCATTTTAAAATGTTTTAGAGCAAATACTTAAAGCCACTGCACAGAAAATAGACCACTCTTTCATTTTCTTTTTTAGTGATGGAATGACCCAAGAGTGGTTCCCCTCAAAATAAGCTGCATTTTGGAAGACTTCCATGTGACCTACCATTATTTTTGCTTACCCTTAGGTTTGCACCATTGCACATACCAATGTATTAGTAACCCATGGAGTAGAAACCTGATCACTGAGACATATTGGGAAGAAATAACATGCAGAATATATGAAGTAAGACCACTGACTCAAAACACATTATCTTTGACTTCAAACTCTCTGCCACTTTTAGCCAGATATAGGACAATACTCATTTACACTTCCTCTGCCTAGATTTTCAAACAATGAAGGGTGGAAAATTAAGTCAGAATTGTAGCAGATCGTCCTTCCCATAAATAATAGGTACCTATTCCCTTAGTAATGCATGAAATACATTTCACCACAGTTCACAGATTAATGCAGGTCCTTTGGATAAATTGTAGATTATCTGCTTATGGCAGTTCTCTGTATAGTGGGTATAATTATTAAAAAATTCCATGATGTTCAAATGCTCCATGCCATTCTAATTGTGCACTGCAGCATTTTCAGTTTGGTACTGCTTTGTGCTGTCATACTGACATTGTTGTTGATTGGACCATCACATAGTGTAAATAGACATTAAATGTCACATCTACCATAAGAAAGTGCAACGAACTATTACAAGTCCTGAATGTAAATCAAACAACTGGCTCATTCAGTCGAGCATTTTAATAAGGGTTTCATCAAAGACCAATATCGAATTTGCACTGTGAAGTAACCCACAAGCACTCCTCCCATTGTGAAAAAGCTATGTGAAACTCATCCATGGTTTTGCACCTCTGAAATGACATGAAACACCAATGCATCACTGCTGAACCTCAAAAAGGCTAACTTTATTGTCTCTACATTGTGAAGCAATTCAGCAAGTCAAAGGGTGGCTGCCTTACATGCCAGAGATTCTACTCTATTTGTCAATTACATTTTGCATTGTGTGTCTTGCATTGAATCCAAAACTATACTGCCTGGCCTACTTTTAAAATGAGATCTTTGATATGTCAAGGAAGAACTCTGCCCAGATGGATGGATGGATGGATGGATGGAAGGATGGAAGGATGGATGGATGGATGGATGGATGGATGGATGGATGGATGGATGGATGGATGGATAGATGGATGGGTGGGTAGGTAGGTAGGTAGATAGGTAGATAGGTAGATAGGTAAATAGGTAGGATAGATTTAAATACTTTGTAGGTACCATAAATCAAAGGGAGGAAAAACACTTTGCCAACCAAAGATTTGTTTCATGTCATATAAAGTGTTATATATTTATAATATCAGAAATATTCAAATAAATGTATTCTATATCTCATGCCCATATATCGATTCCAATCCTTTGTAGCTGTGATTTGTTTTTAAATGATAAAGTCCATTTAAATCCACATTTGTATATTTACAGTACATATATTGTCATTATTATAAAATGTTCTTTTCTTCCAGATAAACAAAATGTTTTTCTATAATTATCTTAAAGAACATTCATAAAGTGAAAAGATAGTGATTAAATTCTGTCCTGAATATTAATCTGCAGGTGTGGATCAACCACATTATACATCATTTAAGTAAGTTTGGCTAAGCCTCCCATCACAAGCTATGGACATAAAAAGATGGATGGGAAATGAACAGAACCATATGATTCCTTTAGAGTCCCCCTATTATCTCTAGGTTACACATTGGGGGTAAACATGGGATTAAAAAATCAAGATGGTGACTACTATCATACAGCCAATGCCCACTTCTTTTTACAGTATATGTGTCATAATCCATAAAAATGGCTTTTGTGTGGCTTTGTTCACATGATTGCGGTTTGATTTTTTTCAACACCAATGCTCCAGTGAGTAAAATAAGTGTTTAGGCTATTCACCCTTAAAATCCCTCCCCTCTGGAAAAAAAAAGTTTGATTTTTCTTATTATTAGCAGAAGCTAAAAGCAAAGGCCAGAGGTTAAGGGACAACATCTTGTTCAAAGCAATTTCCTGAAAATCTCCAAAACTCCAAGCAATCCCGAAATATTGGAATGTTTTGATTCCTTGATTCCAGAGAAGTGGCGGTGACATCCTTAGTGATGTCACTTCTCACACATAGCTCTGGGGAGGGTGTTGTTGTTGTGAAGCTATCAGAATTATACCTCTCTCCCAAATTACATTCAGATTCTTTGGCAAAGATCATGCATTGATAGTACATTTTTCAACCATTCCTATATTCAAACAGCCACAAAGCTTGGCAATACAACTGCCCTTATCTGTGTTTAAATCTTTTTGAAGCATGTGTAAATCAGTGTGTATATGTATGCTTACATGATCAGAATTTAAATATCATTGTATGATTTCTGTAAGATAAATTTAATCTGTAAATGGATTACTTGAATAAAGAGGAGAAATGTTTTTTGTTTCAGGAAAAGATTGAAGAGTTCTTCAGAGAAAAGTTACAATGTTCTTTCTTCTTCTGCCATCACATCCTAGAGAATCCTTCATGGCCTACTAACATTTCATTCAGGGAGCACTGAAAATAAAAATAAAAAATTATTAATGTCAGTCTTTCTATGAATCTAAGTAATCGACTGCAGTAATTGTAACCCTGAACTTTTGGGGAGAGATGCAAGAGAAGAAATTTCAGAGACCCAACTGTTGAATGAGATTATTATATTAAAAAGGTTTAGTCTTGGCTTTTTTTGTCTGTAGGAAATCCAGCTGATTATCAATTTGAAACCTAGGTTAATGGTGTTTGCTGCTAGTTGTAAAATAGGAAATGTGGGAATGAAAAGATAAGAAAGTTGAGTCTAAGCAAGAGAAAGAAGAATCCTGATTCAAAAGACAAGGAACCATCAATTCTATAATACATCAGGACTATAAAGGATTTAAACTTAAGGACATAATTTAGTATAGTCTTATCATGCTGAATAATAACTATGAGTATTGCTTCCATTATTTGTTTTACAAAAAACACAATTACACTCCTATTTGGTTATTTTCATAAGAACACCAGAGTCATTAAGAGTTGAGTGGCATATGCACTTAATAATAATGCATTATTTACATTCTGACTTACAGTAGCATTCAGTTGAATGTATTGTAACTGTGCCTCTCTAACTAGATAACAACAGGAGAGGAAAAAATGGAGAAAGCAGTCTGAACACTTGAAAAGTCAATGTCCTACAATTTATACCTTGAGCTATTTTTGTATAGTAGGGATTTATTTTAATCTTATCTTTAGTTTGACATTATTTCCATTCTATTTTATAAAGCTGGGATTCCCCCCCCCCCTTACATATCCATCTTGGAAGCTGAAAATTATAGATCAAGAAGAAGGAAACAGATAGATAATGTGTACTGTTTTTAAACAGTGGCCTGTGAAAATTTCTAACCAAATGTTGCTTGTGTTATCTTATAATTTGTTTTATGTTCTTTCTCTACTATGAAGGACTTATACGTTTGCTTGAGAAGAATTGCTTATAAGAGATTTTACCTTTCCTTGAAGTGACTAAACAATATAAATTCAGTATATTACAGTGCTTTGCTTATAATTTATTCTGTGTATTTACCTATTAAATTCAAAAGAAAGTGCACTGAAACTTGTTTTTTAAAAAGTGGAGAAATAAATTTTAGTGAAATTCTCCTGAGTACAAGATTTGTGCACTTACCTAGAATGACTATTCTCTTTTTAATCGTTCAATCACATCTCCACACAACTTCCATCTCCTTGGCTTTCTCAGTTCAGTACCAAAGGAAATCATGGAAGAATTCCTGCCATGCATCTTTTTCCATATTGGAAGTAAGGATAACCATTGGGAGATTGCAGAATTATGGCTACTTGCATGTCCACTCAATCCCAAAACAACAATAGAAGAATTATTTGAATTATATCCCAAGTTTGTTATTTTTTTTTTACAATGTTCTCTTATATTATCTTCCCCACAACAGCCTATAAAATGGATTTTGCTGAGACAGATTTCTGTCCAAAGTCACCCAACTGACTTCTAGGCCTAAGGGACAATTAGATCCTGGTCTCCTTAGTATGACACCTTTACCACTATATTCAACTGGTTCTTTTCCATGTCACAATAATAAAGGAAAAGTGAAATCTGTCTCCACCAAAATAAATTCTAAATATATATATATATGTAAAAATGCCAGAAGAATGGAAAAAAGTTGAGCCCTTGTTCACAGGTTAAGGCAACTTTTCAGAACTTGAAGGACAGATTTTATAAAAGCAGGCTGTGTCAAATATATTGACTAGAAGGCAACTAACAGATGGAACAGCTATTATAGTGGCAAGACACACCTGTTACATAGATCCCTATTAGACTCAGGACTCTTTTCATTCAAGACATTCAAGCCGATGTAAAATATGATCCCAAGAGTTGTCCCACTGTTTTAGGGGGCCCCAGTGAACAAAAACAATGGAGGAAAAAGATCCACTTATACAGGTTATGTTGGAAGTTGAAAGTCTGTGTGTACACAAGGATTCATGAGCAAATGTCTGATCTAAGCAATGTCTGGAGAGGTAAGATTTTTAACTACTGTAAGAAAAAGGAGATTGCACATGAAATGAATTGTAAGAATAGGCAAAACCTAGTGACTGATTAATGGTCTTTCTAAAGGAAAGTCTTGTAGATACAACTTTTGGGATGCTTGCTACTTTCACAGTTCTGTGTCTTCCTCAACTTCCTCCTTCTCCTCTTTTAGAGAAAATCAAATCTGGACTCATGCCCATTAGTGATCTTTGATCCATTGCAATCAATTGGGCATGCTTTAGCAAAACTGGCCATTTGTATTGCTTTTCCTACTTACACATTGCATAGCTCAGGGAGGAAGATCAAAGGGATCCGACATTTCCAAACACTATGCAAAGGCCAGGTGATAATGTACAGACACAAATGCAGGTAGGAAGAAAAAAAATCCAACACTTATTGTCATTTCAGGGCAGCTGGTCTGAACCACTGACAACTTATAGGCAGGTCTACATCAGCAGGGAGACACTTTAAGGCCAGGGGTGGGTTCTAACTTACCTCGCTGCCGGTTCACTTCCTCCCGTGCTGCGGAAGTTATTTTTTTAAAAAATAAAAAATGCCCAAAACAAGATGGCGACGCATGCGCAGTGCCGGAAACTCGGCTTCTGCGCATGCGCAGAAGAAAAAAAATTAAAAAATTTCAAATTTTTTTTCCAAAAAATAAAATAAATTTAAAAAAAGATGGCGGCGCCCACGGACCAGCACCGACCGAACCGGATCGGTGATGTCATCGTGACATCACCAGTGGGTCGCTACCGGTTCGGGAGAACCGGTCCGAACCGGGAGGAACCCACCTCTGTTTCAGGCCTAGGGGAGGAAATGCCTTGTATGTGATAAGAAACATTGACTGTCATTTAGCCAACACATAAAGGACATTGGAAAGTGGTTTGAAGCAAGGTAGGTAGCCATTGTAGTATCAAGACTCACTCCTACATATGTGCAAATGCTCATATACACATGCACTTCACTCACACTTTGCAACTGACCTGTTTGCCCAAAATGGGTTCATGACAATTCTTTGTTCATTCCCCACTTGTCCCCTATTATAAACTTAGAAGTTTGTGTTATTTTAAACCCACATGCAGTAATACTATACATATGAAAGCTACAACTACTGTATCTAACACTAGTGGCTCCTGACAAGCTATTGCAGCTGCTATGGTTACAACATAAGACTGAATTTCTTTTCTGCAACATCTCTACCTGCCTGGATGAAGTCTTTCATCTGACAGGCAATATAACCTCATCCTTATTCCAGAGCAGTTTTGTAGTTTTTCATCTCTGTGAAAGTGCAAGAGGAAAAGTATGCTTTTGGTCTGTTGGGCATCTTTGTATTAAAGTCTATAACACAGAGATGCTGACTTGCTCTTTTCTCTTTAGCAGTTTATGGAGAAGTTAGAAGAACGTGCAGAAATCACTGTCACAGGCAACTGGAACTTAAGGCACTATGACCTCCTACTGTGGAGACTGCAATCAGTTTTACTATAATTTGAAAGATTCTATGAGAGAACAGTGAAAAGCACAAATTAGGTAATTAGCTTTAAGAAGAGTTACCTGATGTTGCTATGGTACTGGCCTGCTTACTTGTTAATGACAACAGTGTGAGCTGCTGGTGCTCTCTTTCTTAAAAAGAAAAAAGCTGGAAAATCTGATTTTCTACACAGCAGAACTCCATGACCAGCTGCAATCAAAAGGCTGCCTTTATCTTTGAGTGTTGTGCTGGGAGTATCAAACTCAATTATGATGGGGGGCACAAATCAGACAAAGGATGGCAAAACCCCCCCCCCCCGAAAAAAATTCTTCCACAGTTTCTCAACAGCTGCTACTACTTGAGGAACGATCCAGTCGTTGTATTGGTCTCTGTATTTTAATCAGTTGCATTCTGAACTCAGTAGATATAGACAAAACTGGATACATAGACAAACTTTGTGTACTCTGTTCATAAAAAGAAGCAGGAGGAAGGATGAATTTGATCTTCCGTTTTGTATGGTTTGACCTACTCTTAGTATTTTGCTTTCAGTCACAGCTTTCTCTCAAGGCCCACACAGCTGGGCACAACCAAGGAAGCAAAAAATACATATATTAAGATATTTTTAATGCTTGCCTGACTATGGAATCTTAGACCTTGTAAAAGGAATTTCCACATTTCATTTACAATAATTAAAGCAGAGTCTCTTGAATACTTTGCCATTTTTTTCTAAGAATTCCCCTCACCAGTGAGTGAGGGGAGTTATCGGCTGATTCCCATGCTGCTACCTCTTCCATTTCTTTCTCAGTCTCCTGCCAAACTCTCACATGTAATTTGATAGACTGATTTTAAAAAAAATTATGAGGACTCAAGTTTGCTTGATTTGTCAATTATAAAGCAGAGAAAGATCTAGAAAATTTGTAATACCATAGAGCTATAAAATATGAATGCTTGCAATTATTTACAGATCAAGTAACAAATGTCATGGATATATTATTTATTACGTTTATTTTACTGTGTATTTTTTGCATCTTATGTAAATCTTGAATTAAAAAAAATATACAGGGAGAAAAAGTTCTAATAACCAAAAAGAGTGCCACTTCATTGGCTCTCTTTAAACTCTTATTTTAATACACTTGACTGAAATGCAACCTCTATTCACTTTCATTTTAATGGGAGTTCCTGCTACTCTAAGCTATTCAAAATTAAATGTTTAATCTAAGAACATTGTTTCTTTTACATAATAAATGTTGGCATTAGACTGCTGATCAGCAAATGTGCTGCAAAATTAACCCTAGAACAGCTGAGGAGTAAGGGTTATTAACTGTTTTAAACTTTTCCCTTTGTGACAATAATTTTGGATGGAAAAATAGTTTTTACTGCCATGAATTTAAAAGTATGTGTTACAACAATCCCTTGAGTTGATTATAAGGTTAAGTTGTAAGCCTTGGCAATGCAGTCCTAAATAATGATTCCTCAAAAGTAAATGCAGTAAAATGTTCAGGCTTACTATCAGACAGTATTCAGCCCTCAAATACTTATCTAATACTCAGATAAATACTACATTTATTAATGATTTTCTCTATGGGTTACAAGCTGAAGAATCTGCAGTCTATGCAATGAAATAACTTGCTTTCTTCTTTCTATAATAGGTCAATTTCCAAAGATTACTATAAAGATTAACCATTTGATTAAATGTCTTGATTTGCAGCGCAATATTTAACCACAGCAGCTGAAATTATTTGCATCACTTTTTTTAAAATAAGACATTTGAGCATTTAGAGCAGCGGTTCTCAACCTGTGGGTCGCGACCCCTTTGGGGGTCGAACGACCATTTCACAGGGGTCGCCGCACGCGTTAGCCTGCCATCTTGGTGCCACTGTCACTTGCAGGGGTGAAATGCTCCCGGTTCGGCCATGCCTGCGGGTCGCTGGACAGCCGGTAGCTACAGAAGCGGGGAGACTTCGCCCACCCGCCCGGACGCCGCCATTTGGGTTCTTTTACCCTCTGCGCATGCGCAGAACGCTTTGCGCATGCACA
>QLTV01001733.1:1533535-1545249 GCA_003457575.1 Thermophis baileyi | reverse complement strand
AGGGGGTCGCAGCAGGGGGGTCGCGGGGGGGTCGCGGCATTAGAAAGGTTGAGAACCGCTGATTTAGAGTTTCCAGTTTGAATAAGAGTTTGACCTGAAAATAAATACCGGTAAATTATATAAACTACCAATAAAGGAAAATATTTGTAGCCCAGGTTTGAAATGAGGGATCCTTGGTGCACTCTGAGCTTGGTTGTTTTCTTGCAGACATTTCAATACCCAACATACACAATGAAAATGTTTTTCCCTATTTGTGCATTTCTTCATGGGAATAGAGCAGTTTCATTATTCATTACTTACTTCAGAGCTAAGCAACAGCATGGGGAAATTCTTCTTTTTTTCTAGATACTAATAGACCCTGCCAAGTCTATGACTATCATTGATGAATATTGATATGGCATACTAAATAGTTAATTACAAACTGTATTCTGATGCTGTATTCATAATTAAAGTTTGGCATCTAAGATGTATTTGTCTCCCAGCATTTTTTTCATCATATATATTCTACTCAAATTATATAATAGTTGTGATGGAGTTAGAGACCAGTCATTGCAGGATGCCAAGATGTCTGACTGCCTTCGCAGTGTTTATTGCTTATATACAGTTTTACAAGCAGCAAAAGGTAACAAAGATAGCATGTGAACATGCATTTTCATTGGTGAATTGTCCTACATCCTACATCCTGTTAATACAACCTAGATGAGATCACGTACCAGCCAGAGATAGTGCCCTGCTTCATCCAGGCAATATGAACAGGGTGAAATCATGGGAACTAGGTGAGATCATGTAGGTACTTGAGGCCCTTCTGAGGTAGGCAGTTTGCTGCACATAACCTCCAAATGACCTCCATCTCTACATAGTTGTCTTCAAATATCTACATAGCTGTTATAGAGAAGACAGAGCAGAGTTGTTCAGACTTGTTCTAGAACAGAGGACAAGAATCAGTGGGTTTTAAATTACAAGAAAGTTGATTTTGATTGGACCTCAAAATTTTCCTAATTGTATGAGCTGTTCAGTAATGGAACTGAATGCCTTGCAAAATGATGGACTTTCCTACACTGAAGTTATTTAATGACGGGTGGATAGTCAAAATGCATTGGCAGGGGATTCTTCTAGTGGTGGAATGCTGGTTGAAGTAGATGATCTCCAAGCTATCTTCCAAACCATACATTCTATGATGCATGATGAGGAAAAGCAGACCATAAATATAAAAATAAAATAATCTGAAATATTTGCTCAAATCAGTTATTCCCAGTTTGCTATTTATATTTTGCAATGAACTGATTAAATATTGAATTAAATCCTGTATACAAGAACTATTCTCTCTCCCCAACAGTTCCAATTTTAAATTTCTGAATCAGGAAATCATCCTCATATTACTGAGTGTAGTTGATTTGGTTGCTCATTTATTATTTAAAAATAATGAATAGCTTTATTATCACAGCGAATGCACTGAAACTGCAGGCAGGAAAAGATTTGAATGGTTGTTTGAAAAAATAGGCTCACTGTTCGACTACTTTGTATTTCCCAACTTAATGAGAAAATGCTAAGTATGTTCTTCTCAGGCTCTCAAAAGGGGAAGGTTGGATAACTCAGTCAAGAGCACTTCTCTGATCACTAAATATTCATGATATCAGAACTGAAGTCTGCCTATCATTTCCTTTAGCCATTTTGGTACTTTAAGCTGAAAACAGATCACTGCTTCATTTTGTCACATTTTTCAGTTTATAACAGTAAATTTTTCCCAATAACAACAGTAGATATAAATTCTTAATAATATATCTTTGCTTCATTATTGCAGCTTTTTTTAATTAAAAACACAATGGGACAATTTTAGAGCACTTTCATGGTCCTTTATTTGCAGACCCTGAGGAAGAAAGTGTGAAGTTGCCAGAAAGAACATTCTGGGTGAATGACAATCACCATAACCCCTGACATGCTAGTTACAGTGCCTTAGGGTTAGCGTCAAGGTGAGGGTCAGGGTACCTGGCTTTATGACCTTTTATAATTTTTAATCCTATCTTTCTTAAGACTTTATTGAGCAATACAGTATGTTTAATTCTCTTAATTAAATGTTATTTGGTGGACATTTATAGTTTTAAAATGGAAACAAACAAAAAGCCCAATTTAAATCATAGTAAAGTTAATACAGATTAACAGATTAACAGAGTTGGAAGGGACCTTGTAGGTCATCTAGTCCAACCCCCCCCAAGCAGGAGACCCTACACCATTTCTGACAGATGGCAGTCCAGTCTCTTCTTGAAAGCTTCCAGTGATGAAGCTCCCACAACTTATACACATGACTGCTCTCACAACAGAATTGAGAGAAGAACTTCATGGAACTGGCTTTCAGTGGCTGATGGGCTTTGCATCCCTTTTTAAAAAAATTATTGCAGCCAGGTAGAAGTAATGAGAATATTTGCATTACTTTAGAGATTTGATGCTGCTTGAGGATAACTGCGTGGATTCCCACCTGCTGATATGCATAAATCAGGGCATAATTATATTCATTCTACTTTGAGGGTGAGAGGGAGACTCAAAATCATTTACCCTAACTAAATGCTGTGTGTATCTGTACTTATGTCTTATTTTTCAATCTGAAGAGGCGGGGTTGCGGCTATATATCAAACCAATTACATATGCAAGATATGTTTACTTTATTGTCACTTCATGGTTGAAAGGAAATGTGTTCCTTTAGGAAAGCTGAAAGTGAGTATTGCTTTAGGGTATGATGTCAAAATGGGCAGCAATGGAGACAGTTGTTATTGTATACTGCTACTATCTACATATATTATAGCCTGAATAGCTAATGAAAACAAGTGAAAGACGTAAAAGTATATTGAAGGAAAGAAAACACATCAAAAAGGAAGTAGAAGCTACATTGGGAGTGAGGTGTTTGAGATGTGCAGAAAGTAAATGGATTTAAAACTGGAGTAGAAGTGAGAGGTGGACTTCTGCTTCCCATTTTTTCACAAAAATAGAAGATCAAATAACTTTATGTCAGTCCCAGCTAAAGATTAGCTTAGAGGATTTCATTTTGGTCAGTGACCAGCTGAAAGTCCAAGCTGAAGAAAATTTCCCTGTTTATTTTTGTTTAATTTGGTGGGGTGGGGGATGAATTGGTAATGAACAATTAAAGCAGTGTTTGTTAGGTTTGGTTGTCATCCAAAACATACACCACTTTTCTACCATTTTATTATATCAAATCCAACTTTTTGTAGCCCTTTAAAAATGTAGTAACTAAAATGTTTCTGAGAGAAACCTATCAACCCCTCCTCCTGAAAATCATGATGCTACCTCTCCTAAACATCACCAATTGTTCTTTTTTTGATGTTTTGTTCCACCATGTTAGGGTTTTGCCCCATTCTAGTGCAGTGCTCCATTTAGCAACCAATGTTTTCTAAAAGAAGATTTGAAGCAACCCAAATCAACAAATACCTGCTGACAGTAAACCAACATATATATTGTGAACAATTTTGTTGTGACTAGTTCTGTCACACACAAACACTTTTACAATACCTTTGAAATAGTTTAGGGTGCTGAATAAATTGAATTTATTTAGGATAACAATATTTTTGTGGCCATGGACTTGTCAGGCAGAAGTACATAATAGTTTTTAAATTAATATATATGTGGATGGAGTTATTTGTGATTATATGTAAAATATTATTTGCACTGCATATTCATATATAATAACATTACATTAAATTAATATTTTAAAAACATTAATTACATTAATTGATTTTAACAGCTAACATTTTATCATTAAGTACTGGAAATATTGGAATCTAATATACATGGAAAGGATTTATGAAGTATGGCTGATTGATTGTTATAGTCAATTAAATTGTTTGATTAAAGAATTATACATTTCAAGATCTGGAAACATGTTTTAATGTGCAGGTACAGAAGTTTTATATCTATAAATGTAAATCACAATATTTAGTAACTGAAGACATGGTTATGTTGATTCTCCAAAAAAAATGACATCCTTACCTAGAATAACCTTTTCCAGCATATTTCCTTTTTTAAGTGTTACAAATTACAGATAATCCAATATTCAGTTTTGGTAGCTAAAGGACATTTTGCTGGGGATTATAGTGATTACAGATACGTGAGGGGGAAAAACAAGTTTGGAGAAGGCTGGTCTACTTGGATTATAATTCCTTTATGTTATCTGATTAGATTAGTTGCTAGATTGAATATTTAAGGGATCCTTCATATAATAATTTCTTATTTGTATGTCCTTCTACATTCTAAAACAACAGATGGTAAATGAATTTTGCTTTTATTTAATATTGACTTCTTGTTTAGATCATTACTTTCTTCCCATGTGTCAGTGTGTCTCCATCAGCATGTCATGTAACATCCCACAGCATTCAGACTAATTGATTTTTCCTCTGAAGAAGTCAATAGCACCTCACCAAACATGTCTCTTTCCCAGTCTGTACAACACAATGAAGGAGAATTTTGCCTGAACAATCTCTATACAAAAGAAAGGTTTCATATGTCTGGGTTCTAATAACATTGTGATACAATGGCATTAATCCAACTTCTATCACTGCTGTAATATGAAGGCACTACTCCAGATTATTTCTTAAGGTGGCAAGGCTGCATTTTTTTCTGAATAATGTCTGCTAGCAACACTAATCATTCTTCCATTTCCAGTTCTTTTAAATAGAGTTTGCTTTTATCATTTTTGCTCTAGGCATAAACCTTCTGGCACAGTTTTACATTTGAAAGTAGTAACCACAAATAAAGCATTTACCTTGCCTTTATATATGTACACACATATACATTAATTTGCCTGAACTAAATTGATCAGTGGAGTTGCTAAATAATATTGTACTTTCCCTATCACAGTATTTCACCCAGACAGTTTGCATAGATGAATCCAACATACAACTCTTTTCTGCTACAGTTATAATTCATTTGTAGCTACAGTTGTTATTCTATTCCCATTTTCATATATATTTTTTCAGGAGACCAATAAAGGCACAGGCTTGGCTTGGCTTTAATTGTGATCAATATTATTTGTTTCCCCAATGTTCATCCAAAACTATCGAATATCAATAGGAAACACATTCTCTACTCAATGTATTTTGCTTGCATTGACTCCTTACATTGACTTCTTCCAAGCAATCATATTTTTTTCTTCATCTGTAACATAGCCTGAATTCAGAGCTGCTATATCCATTAAACAACTAGTTTAGATGTATTTGTCAAATGTATATGGCTGTCCATCTAAAAAGAAGTGACTTAGGATGATGTACAATAATTAAATAAAACATTTAAAAACAATAATTATTAAAATATAAAACAGTCATTGTTAAAAATATACAAACCCCCAAAATACTAGCTAAGATGGCATCATCTTAGAATATCAGTGGTCCCCTGAGACCCTCAAGCCTCATGAAAAACCACATCTTAAGGGATTTACAGAACAGTAATGGAGCCAATCTTATTTCAGGGAGATAATGTTCCATAAGTCGGGCTCTGCAGAGAAGGACCATTGCGTGGGATCTACCTGATGTACATTCCTAGGTGAGGCTACCCACATCATGCCATCTTTGCTGGATCTACTGATAATAACTCATCCTATGGAGATCAGTGAGCTCACCCAATGGTTTCATGCAGTGGTGAAATCCAATTTTTTTTTACTACCGGTTCTGTGGGTGTGGCTTGGTGGGCGTGGCTTGGTGGGCATGGCAGGGGAAGGATACTGCAAAATCTCCATTCCCACCCCACACCAGGGAAAGGATACTGCAAAATCCCGATTCCCACCCCACTCTGGGGCCAGCCAGAGGTGGTATTTGCCAGTTCTCTGAACTACTCAAAATTTCTGCTACCTGTTCTCTGAACTACTCAAAATTTCCACTACCGGTTCTCCAGAACCTGTCAGAACCTGCTGGATTTCACCCCTGGTTTCATGTAAATGGTGAATAGAAGAGAACACCAAATATAATGGGTGCTGAGGGCAGAACCTTTCTTCCTTAGATATCACCAATTGGAATTAACCCCAGAGAAAGGAGATGATACAGTACAATACTATGTCTTCCACTCCCAATAATCTGAGCCAAACCAGAAGGCTACCAAAGATCCTTCTCAGGTCAAGTAGGACAAAAATTGATGCATAACCCCCATCCTGCCCTCGCCAGAGGTCATTAAAAAACAGAATCAATGCAATCCTCACTCAGCAAAGGACCTTGGAGTACTCATCTCTAAGGATCTAAGTGCCAGAGCCCACTGCAACAGCATTGCCAAGAAGGCATTAAGAGTGGTAAACCTAATCTTGCGTAGCTTCTTCTCCGGTAATATTGTACTTTTAACCAGAGCATACAAAACATTTGCTAGACCAATTCTCGAATACAGCTCATCTGTCTGGAACCCACACTACATATCAGACATTAACACAATTGAGAATGTCCAGAGATATTTCACTAGAAGAGTATTACATTCCTCTGTTCACAACAGAATACCTTATGCAACCAGACTCTTCAGCAACAGAGTGGTCAATGCCTGGAATACATTACCCGACTCTGTAGTTTCTTCCCCAAACCCCCACAACTTTAACCTTAGACTGTCCACCATCAACCTCACCCCATTCCTAAGAGGTCTGTAAGGGGCGTGCGGAAGCGCACCAGCGTGCCTACCGTCCCTGTCCTAATGTACCCATATATTTGTAAAATTTCTTGTACTCATAACCATGCTTGTACTTATATATTCACAAACATGTTTATACTCTGTTTATACTTTGTTCGTAATCATATATACACTTGACAAATAAATAAATAAAAAAATAAAAATAAATTTCTACCCTGTACCTGAGCCTGACTCTTGACTGAAAGGGATCCATATAGTCTGCTTCTTCCAAAGTCCTCTGAAAATGTTGCACAGTCACCACCAAAATCACCTTCCCCAAAAAGAAAAGGTTTTCTTTCTTTAGAAAAAAATTGTTCAGTTGTTCCACACTATATAAATACAACATTGGCTGTGCAGAGTTTCTTATTCAAGGCTTCAAGGTTGGTTCCTTGATGAGGAAAACAGGCTAAGATCTGTTAAGATGCTGAGTATTATTTATAAATCCCTATATGGCTTGGACCTTGGGCATCTTTGGAAATACTTTTACAGATAAAATCTGCATACTTAAATTGAGAAGCAGGCTTTCTGTTGTGGGCTCTTCTTCCTATGGAACAATTTTCCCCTGAAGGCAAGTGTAATCCCTTTATTTGTGGTGTTTGAGAAATTCATGAAAACTCCGGAAACTTTTGGGAAGATAGATAATTTTTAGATTGTATTATAATAGTTATTTTACGATATGATTGTAATAGAATTATTTTAGGTTTTGATTACTACGAACTGTAAAGTGCTTGTGATTTAGGCAGATTGAATTGTCTCAATAAAAAAGTAAATGGTCCACATTTCATACCTTTTTTATCTCAATCAAGTGCTTTGCCTAATCTTCCTATGCAGCTTATACTCATACTTGAAATCCTGACACTTTTACACTGTTCCTGATTAAGATGGAGCTGAGTTGAATGGTGGCAATGTAAAGAAGCATTCTACTTATCATATGTAACATTTTGCTGATTGACATCCCCCAACCCTGTGAATCCCACTGTTGAAGATACTGCATTGCCGTTGCTGACATAATTACTTTTATCTTTGGTTGCTGTTGTTCTTCCCTTGCAATTCCACAGATTTCTTTTATTAAACCATCTTTTATTAGTGCATTGTATTATAACTGGTTTTTCTTTCAAAGATGCTATTAATTTTGACTTGCAAAATGTCACTATTGTTGAGCTTTGCTGGACTGAATAATTTCACCACCCCATCCCCCAAATTTTCTTTCACATGGAAGTTTCAAATGACATCTCATGTTACTGTTTAGACAGCAAATCGGAACATTATATTTAATATATTAAGTGCGCATATACATTTTTCTTTTTCTTCTTGTATGCCAGTCTTGGTGAAATCTCAGGCCATTCCTCTTTGGGTAAAGTGGTTGTGAATTCTTTTCAGTAATGGATGTTCATCCATTGCTTTTATCCCTACTTTTCTAGCACTAGCGTAGGTATTTTCCTGGTTTTCTACAAAATATTCATGTTCTTTATTAGCATCTCATGGTCTTCTGGATTTTTGCAATACAAACCTATGATAAACTGTACTGTTTGGGCTCCTATGGTATTACAGTAATCTACATTCAGAGTAACTGGATTTCCAAAGTCTTGTAGACCTAATAGTGATCTGTGTAGCTTGTTTTTGGTGTTATATCCCTAAATATCCATGTTATATCCCTAAATCAACCCTTTGGGATGAGGTTGGAATGGTTCCAACTAAAGCTTATGGCCAAATAGCTCATGGTAACTACTGGTTCAAACTAATTTTAATTCAAGTTTTGTTGTTGCTGTTGTTCTACTCTTCAAGACAAATTACTGACTTCTTGATGGAAACTACTTGGTGCCATCCTAGAGTATTGTGGATTTTCCCCTGGTGAATTGATTCACATAGGTTTGATCAGGCCAAAGCATCTTTGAAGCAATGTGCTTCCCTTCCCTTTATACTCTTCTAGCTTCATTGTATTTAATTTATATTTATCTTGCTTCTAATTGGTTGGATTATGACTGCAATAATCCCTACCTAATTCTAGAAGGGTTGTAGAAAACATTAGGCTTGCTACAAATTTGGATAGCTTTATATTGGTATAATGTCTTGTTGATCTTAGTATTTATCTATAGTTATCTATCTTAACTATCTATAGTCTTCATATTACAGATTGCAATGTTATAAATTGTTGTTATATTTTATATTTTAGTACAGTAATATACTATACACTATGCATACTGTACCATACAGTACTACTGTATATTATACTATACTATACTTTACTATACTGTAGTGATATACTATATACTATATTTACTGTAAGATGGTAATCTTCTGTTATTTTACTAATACAATATTTTACTCCTTTTACTTCTACTTTTGAATTGATTGTAAAGTTATTTGTTTTATGTTGATCTGCAACTGAAATAAAAATAAATTAAAAGTAAACTACATGTTGTGTAAACCACAATCACTTCCCATTCTACCTCTTCCACAGAGTTAAAAAAAATAGCATGAAATTCTATAACATCACTTTTCAGTGTGCCACACTTCCCTCCAGTGTCTAATTCAAGCATTGTCTGTGAAGTGGCAGCATACATCAGAAAACAGTTGCACATGGAGGCAAAGAAATCCTGTTTAGAATTTTTAATAAACTGTTTTCTTGTAAACTGTATTTGAAACAATAAAGACAATAAAACTGTTATTTATAGTGCCAAAGAGATATAAACAGGTTTGTCAAGAATGTTAGCAAATTAAAAAAAAAAAACACCAGAGAAATTAAAAGTTTGGAGGAATATTTTTAATGTGTATGTTTGTTTAATGTTTAAATGTAAGATGTCTTCTTTGATATTGTAAGTGACTTTTGAAAGTGACAGAAAACTGAATTTTGGTGCAACAATGAGATCAAACAGGGCACAGAAAAATCAGGAAAGAGGTTTTACTTAAGTTACCTGCCTCCAAAAATATATAATGATATAAATACTTGACAGATAAACATTTTATGATCTGAGAATATAAGCTTATTAAATATTCTATGTTCCGTGCCAGTTCATCTGACTATAAAACAAAAGTTATCAGATTAACAGCTAGAATTCAAGGAAATATTTAAATTTCCTAATGCACCTGTTCATCCTTTCCTGCTTATTCATCTGAGATCAACTATGCTATGTCCATTTCTTTGAAAATTCTTACCAGATCTCAAGCAAGATTTAATATAAAGGAGTCCAGGTTTGAAAAGCCACTTTTAACCATGAAGTGGCTTAATCCATATCCTTCTTACAAAACCAAAGTGGTGTAAGTGAAAATTCAAAGGCGAATATATGGTAATGTGAAATGGTAGATAAAACTTACGTTTCTTCCAAAGTAAGCTGTGCCATCTATCTGAGCTGCTAATCTAGGATGGTCTTTGAAATCTTAAGTAGAATTGGATCCTTGAATGGAGGGCCATAAGGAAATCCCCAGGCTATAGATTAGAAAGTTGGAAAAAAATATGTTAAAAGACAAGGGCAAATAAGAAAATCTCTATTGATAACAGTCATTAGGAGATAAGCTTAACTTAAATGCCTGGTTGTTTGTTCTCACATCATAGTTTTCAGAAGGATTAGGATATTCTCAAGAACCATACAAGAACATACTTGTATTTATATAATATAGATTTTCATGAATTTCCGCATATCCTAGGAAATTATTTAAAGTATAAAATAGTTGAATAAACTAAAAGGATTGAATTTTGTGCCCCAAATAATATTCTTAAATTTGAAATATTGTATAGATTCACTGAGAATATAGTAATGGGGTGAGTCTAATCTACCCTGAATGGGAAGGGTACTTAAAATCAAGCTCATCTTTTAAAGGAAATATGGTATATAGCTGCAGTTATTTTACTATATACTAATTAAGGCAATGGCAGGGAACTACCATACAAAAACTTTTTCAGCATATAGTAGCTGCTTTTAATTCTAATGAACTCGCCTAAATACTTGTTTGTTTTCCCCATGCCTCTGCCCTCCTTCATCAAATCATTGGAATCCTTTTTATATCATTTCAACCTAGGAAAGTTGCAATCATAAATCTGTTAACTAGGATTAGTTGATTGTACAGTATTTGCTTTGAAGTTGCACATAGATGAACAGATGGCAAGCAATTCTACACCCACAGCATTAATAAAGTGCTGTCATTTCAGATCAAGGCTACAATTTGTGAATACCAGAAGACAAAATCAATTTTCTCCAAAATAGGACATCTCAACATTAGGCTTGATCATAAAATGATTAATAGTTAAATAAAAAAGTTTGAAAAACTGATTGTTTAATCTGTGTGTATATGTGTGTGCAATTTAGAAGGCTAGGATTTAGAAGACTAAGTAGAGTCTAATAATCCAACTAAAGTCAAGCAGATTTAGTTTACTGCATTAAAAGGGCATATTTAAACCTATAGAAATGTAAGCAAATTGAAATCAGCATGGCTTAAACATACTGGTAATTTATTTGGGCTGTTCACATCATGTTTATTCTGTCCTGGCTTTACAAATAATTAATTTCACTATAGAATATTTCAAAAATAGAAGTGGGGGGAAGCTATATAAAGATGAACAGCTTGTGAAATTCACTAGCACTGTTATAAATTATTTTTCCATTAGTTGAAAGGAAAATGGTGGGAAGTTACACTGAATCACAACTAAAATATTTTCATTTTTGAAATGCAGTGAGTGGTTTCCGGTATTGAAAAACCAAAGTGATCTGGTTAAGTGCCACTACTAACTTCACTTCGATTATTTCAGGAAGTTGAATATACAGCACAGTTATATAGAAAAAGTTGTGAGACCCCGGGTCCCTGGGCGTGAGGTTGAGCATGTATAATGCCTGTGTTCATTGTTTTTGGTTTTGGTTTTCTTTTCTCAACTGCTGAAATGGTTTATATCTTGCTTTTAAGCATTTAAAGCAGTGGTTCTCAACCTTTCTAATGCCGCGACCCCCCCCCGCAACCACATGCAGTCGCCAAGTGTCTGAATTTTGGTCACATGACCACGGGGATGCCGCAACAGTCATAAGTCACTTTTTTCAGTCACATCAAACAGTCACTAAAGAAATGGTTGTAAGTTGAGTACT
>QLTV01001733.1:1508869-1533381 GCA_003457575.1 Thermophis baileyi | reverse complement strand
TGATAGCGATGGAAGCGGGAGACTTTGCCCGGACGCCGCCATTTGGGTTCTTTTACCTTCTGCGCATGCGCAAAGCATTCTGCGCATGCGCAGAGGGTAGAAGAACCCAAATGGCGGCGTCCGGGCTACCAGCTGTCCGGCGACCCACAGCACGGCCAAACCGGGACCTTTTCGCCCCTGCAGTGACGGTGGCACCAAAATGGCGGGCTAACGCGTGCGGCGACCGCTGTGAAATGGTCGTTCGACCCCCAAAGGGGTCGTGACCCACAGGTTGAGAACCGCTGATTTAAAGCATTGTTAGTTGCCAGGGTCATGCATTTGAGATAGGCAGCATTATAACTTGTTTGAATAAACAAACAAATTAAATGAAAGACAAACTCTATGCCTGTTTTTTTTCCATCTATGTGTTATAAATGCTATAAATATGTATTCTTACTAAATTATTTCACAAATGCAGCAAGTGATAAGATTTAACATACACAGTGATCACACTCTTGCATCTAGGCTTTTATGAGGGAGAAAGATTGATTAATTAAAAACTACAGCTCCTTTACATAGATGGTCATTGCAAAGGTTCAAGGACAATCACCGTTAATGCCATTTTACACTTTAAGAACACTCAGCAATCCAGCTTCTTTTCATAAATTAGGCTGATTTGTCCTCTTCAGACTTCAGGTTGGAAGACTGTGTACGGTACTGCTGGCTCAGGGAGCAAGTGTAAAGTTAAGGAGATCACCAAGTATTTTTGATTTAAATAGCAATAGCACTTAGACAGGGGTGGGTTCTGCTTTTCTTCGCTGCCGGTTCGCTCAGTGATGCGTGCACTTCGCGCATGCGCAGTGTGCTTTGTGCATGTTTTGCGCATGTGCAGTGCTTAAAAAAGCTTCTGCGCATGCACAGAAGCAAAAAACAAGATGGTGGCGCCTATGGCGCCGCCGAAAGAACTGGTTCAGGGGTGTGGCAGGCCTGGGTCGCTGCCGGTTCTAGCGACCCAGGCCACCAAGTTACTACCGGTTCTATAGAACCGGTCCGAACTGGGAGGAATCCACCTCTGCACTTAGACTTACATACCTCTTCACAATGCTTTACAGCCCTCTCTAAGCAGTTTACAGAGCCAGCATATTGCCCCCGACAATCTGGGTCCTCATTTTACTGACCTCGGAAGGATGGAAGGCTGAGTCAACCTTGAGCCGCTCAGAATCAAACTCCTGGAGTAAGCAGTGAGTTAGTCCTACAGTACTGCATTCTAACCACTGCATTCTAATCACTACCCCACCACAACTCATATCCTTTAAATCTTCCCAAATGTTTTATTTATTGAAAACATTTGTACAGCTGCCCATCTTAAAACCACCTCTGAGAAACTTATAACCAATGAAATAATATAAAAACACAACTATAAATTTAAACATAATAGAAAATAAAATATCATTTCCTGATGCGAAGGGACCCCGGCCTCACCTTAACCCAGTGCCTAGTGAGACGAGCCAGATCTTCAGTGCTCTCTGAAAGGATAGAAGGCTGAGGGCCTATCAGATCTACAGGGAGAGGGTTTTCATAAGGCAGGGCAAGCCATGTGTAGGGCTAGATGTATATGTGCTGACAATCACGTCAACTTTTGGGATGGAATTAAGAGTGGGGAAAAAAGAAAGGAAAATCTCAGACTTCCTCAAATTATCAAAAGTAGAAGAATCTGTGATTGAAAGGAGGAGATTGAAGAGGAGGAAAGTTGCAAGCTACAACTATTGCCAAGGACTCAACAATAAATTGTTTCTGATGGTGAGTTAACATAACTACTTACGCAGTATTAATTTGCACTCTGAGGACTCTTTCCACTTACATATCTTAGCTCTTTTTTCTCCAGGAAGCTGATATAAACTCTTGACTTCCAGCTTCTTACTGACTCCTTTTGAAATTCTATGGCAAAATTGAAGGTGACCTGGTTGAAAGATTATCCCAAAAATGGCAACTTAGCCCAGGTGGTAAGAGTTCTGGGGAAAATTAATAGCAATAGCAGTTAGACTTATATACCGCTTCATAGTGCTTTTACAGCCCTCTCTAAGCGGTTTACAGAGTTAGCATATTGCCCCCAACAATCTGGGTCCTCATTTTACCCACCTCAGAAGGATGGAAGGCTGAGTCAACCTTGAGCCGGTGAGATTTGAACCGCCGAACTGCAACTAGCAGTCAGCTGAAGTAGCCTGCAGTGCTGCACTCTAACCACTGCACCACCTCGGCTCCTTATAAAAATTAAGTAAAAAAGACTGTATTGTGTTTATTTTT
Source organism: Thermophis baileyi (assembly GCA_003457575.1). Classification (NCBI taxonomy): domain Eukaryota; kingdom Metazoa; phylum Chordata; class Lepidosauria; order Squamata; family Dipsadidae; genus Thermophis; species Thermophis baileyi. The sequence continues at coordinate 1,531,098 of QLTV01001733.1, read as the reverse complement.
CTAAAACTATGGTTCCTTTTAAAGTTTCCAAGCTTGTGTACTTACCCCATATTAGCATTAAAAATCCCTAACTGAAATTCTTGCTTCCTTGTATTACCTGCTACATGGGACTCTTTCTTTGTGAAGGGAGACATTCAACCTTGGGCTGGACATTTGTCTTCTAAATCCTTGTTGTGTGGCCAGGCATACTATGAATCCAAAATCCAAACATGGAACTGGCTATGAAATCCTGACTACAGTATTGGTGGAGGTATCATCACCATTACCATCACTAACAACTATTGCAGGAAAGGAGATAGAATGAATAGAAGTATAAGTATCCACATAACTTCTTGCTTTCAATGGAATGATGAAAGCAATGTCATCTCACAAGCTCTTTCCCTTTGTTATATGCATACAGCACCACAACATCTATACAAAAGAGGCAGGGCTTACCTTACAACAGTATAAAGTTGCTTTTACATTTTTGCCCTCCCCTCTTGTCCCTACCCCACCCCACTTCCCATTTACTTCATGTTATAATGTATGGTTGTACATGTTACTTTGCAGCAATATATATTGCTCCTTGGAAATTGCATTTATATCTATATTCATTATGAAATGTAAACACTAATGAACCAAAATGGTTTATAAAGGTGTTGCTTATAAAATAGAATAGCACGTAGCAGAAGAAGGTCACTGAAGCATCTGCTAAATATTGCTTTTTTTGCTAAAATATATTGCTACCATATATATAAAATGAATCTACAATAAGATTTCATAAAAGTTAGTGATCAGTTATGTTGGATAGTATCAAGTAATAAGTTTTGAGCCAGGGTCAGATGGTGACATTTTTCAATACGTTGCTCAGCAGTTTATTAGGTCATCATTTGTGGTCTGAGGATGAAAAAGAGTGTGTTTTGGGTTTACAGAGCCTTTGAGCATCTGGTCTTGGCCATAAACTTGTGTAACCTTGTTGACTCAGTGGATCTAAAATACTCAGCCTAAATAGAGCAAAGGTCACATTTGATGACTACAAACTTGGGTCCCATATCCCCTGAGAGTGTTTTCTTAATAATATTTGATGATCCTTGTACATTCTTGAGGTATAAGGTCCTTCAGAATTAATTTCCAGATGATGATCCTGGAAAGAGAGAGCAGGAATGAGAGAGATTTGTTTCTGTTGGGAATTTATAATATCTGCAGCTGTTTATGTAATCCTTATGAATCCCCAGAATCTCAAACACAATATAAATGTTCTGTGACATTTTCTACATTTCTTCATCTTTTTATTTGCATGTTCATTTCAATGCTTTGGTAGATTCATTCCACTGGAATTTTGTTTTGTTTTGTTTTCAGTCTTTCCTCTCAGTACTGATCCTGATGACTAGTAGAAAGTCTTAGATCAAAGTTACATAAAGTTAAAAAGTTACATAAATTTGAGAAAATATTTTTTGTAATGAACTGATTGGAGCTGAACAGCCCTTGAACAGCCCTTAGATGTCAGTAAGTGAAGTGAAGTTGGAAAGGACTGAAGCTATCAAATTGTTGTCATTCAACAGTGGGCTAACCTAAATTATAGGTCACAATGTCACAGGGAAACAATTACTCTTCAACGCCATACTGTAGTTACTGTTTTGGGACTATTGACCAGTTTCATCAAGAAAGATAGGAGCATTTCTGCTTTTTAAAATGTGCCACACCGTAGCTTATAGTTAATGATGTGACATCAGAGGTGGGTTCCTCCCGGTTCGGACCGGTTCGCCTGAACTGGTAGTGACCCACTGGTGACATCACAGTGATGTCACAGATCTGGTTCAGTCGGTGCCAGTCCGTGGGCGCCGCCATATTTTTTTTATTTTATTTTTTTTTCTTCTGCGCATGCGCAGAAGCCGAGTTTCCGGCACTGCGCATGCATTTCCATCGTTTTCGGGTTTTTTGGTGGGGGAATTTTTTTCGGATTTTTCAGCACTGTGCATGCGTGCACGTGCCCACACGGCGTGCCCACGTGGCGCGGGAGGAAGCGAACCGGCAGCAAGGTAAGTTAGAACCCACCCCTGTGTGACATGTCAAATTATGAAGGTGTTGTTTCTGCAGAGGTCTCTATGTAATAATATGGAGAAGAATGAGATGTTAAGCACTTGCTGTTTCTGCATGTTTGAGAGTTGATTCAGGACATTGGCTCACTCAGATTTAAAGTTCTCCTTCAGAATCATCTTGTCCAGAATCTGCTTTTCTTCTATGCCTTTTGCTTCAGGCTGAGGGTTTTTCAAAATGGAAAAGAAAGGAGAAAAATTTATTAACTTCATGGGAAATTTCTACCAATCTATTTTCTGGTCTCATCATCAAGATGCACTAAATGTCATGCAGTGTTTATTGTAAGATATTAATCCTGAATCTTTTATTTTGCTCATTCATCAGCAGAAAGCAATTATCTAAATACTAATTTATGTATTATAAAATACAGATATGAAAGTTAAGGAGGCCCTGTCTGATCTTCAAATCCATTAAAATTAAGTCCACTTTTCCTGATCATGCCTCAACAATTGGCATTACCTAGCTATCCTTGGTTCAGAAGTTTTTACAAGCTTTCAGCTTGCTAGAATTTGGAGAAATGCTAGAATTTGCAGAATAATCTGAAAGATTGAAGGACTAAACAACTAAACCTAAACTAAACTAAACTAAACTAAACTAAACTAAACTAAACTAAACTAAACTAAACTAAACTAAACTAAACTAAACTAAACTAAACAAACCTATGGAAGAAGACAATGGCTAATACTTCTGTTGCTATGAAAACTACATTTATATAGTGGAGTTCCTTCTACAGCTACTAAGATGCCCCAGAATATTGACAGTTCTCTCTGGAATGGTATGAGAGTTGACAAGGAGAAAAGTTACAATAAGAAGGGAAAATTAGAAGAACATTGGGTGGCTGCCTTGAGCAAATGCAAATACTTTTCTACTTCTGCTTTAAGTCTGTGATACCAAGCTATCATGTCTGTAGTTTATATCATGACAATAATCAAACCTTCATTATTCCTCTTTCATTGCTCGACTCTATCTCTGTTTGTTTACAATTTCTGTCTTCTCTCTTTCCCGCTCTTTTTCAGTTAGAAAAAGTTAAGAAACAGATCCAGTGCCAGCTGCGAATGCTGCATTTAAAAAATGGAACAAACCATGCTGTTATTTGTTTTCGTGGTTTCTGATTGTTTGATTATCTTTTCCTATTTTTTCTGCTTCAAACTAGAGAAGCATTGTGAAGACTAAAATTGGCTTTCTATTTTATTGAGGCTTCATAGCAATCTGTCTCAACAGATTATACTTGTCTCCCAAGCCCCTCTCTCTCTCTTCAAAAATGGAACCTCCATGGGGGGAGGGGGCACAAATGATTTGTAAGGCACCTTCCCTTTCCTTTAATGTCACTAGGGTTATCCTCTTTCTTCCAAAAAGACAGCAAGAGAAAAAAGCCATTAACTGAAATAGTTACACTGCACACAAACAGACATAATCACACCAAATTCCAAACCATAGTTTCTCCAATCATGGTCCCTGATTTGCAATCCCAGTTTTCTTTTGTTTTGAGTTGTTCCAATTTCTAGTTCATGTTTCTGAGAAAACAAAACAAGACCAAAGAACTGAGAATGTTTCTTACATTCAGTACACAGGGGAAAAAGCTAAGAAGCAAAAGAAATGGGAAAATGGAAGTTCAAATTAACATATATACATATTAGATATTCTGTATAATATGTATATGTAAATATACATATTAGATATTCATAAATATGTTTATAGGTATAAAGGATAATAAATAAAAAATATGATCCTACTAGGTGTGGATCACACCACCACAAATAAAGATGTGATAGAGAGTGGTTTTATCCAGTCTTCTATCAAGGAATGGACTCTGGGTGAAATTAAAAACAAAAAAGTGCCATAAAATATTTTGGGCATTTTCCAACCTGAGTAAATTGTACAGAACAGAGTAGTAGCCTAATTTCATTCTTATCCCTTTTTAGGCCTCCCTATCAATTTGATGAGATTACAACATAAACAAATATTTTGGATTTTAGAATTATACTGATATTCATTTAATAGAATTTTTATTTGTAATATATGCAAGGAACATTACCAACTCAGTCTATATGAATTTTATGTAACAGTGCTTTCTAGACTTATAGTAGCCATGAAAAGCTCTCAAAGCAACTGTGATTTATAAACAAACATGAAGCTCACCTACTCTGGTGTAACTACTTCATCAATTAACTATAGATAGTCTTTGATTAATGACAACGTTTGGGACCAGGAACTCTGTCTCTAAGAACACAGTCATAAAGTGAAATGTCATATAGTCATGCCAACTTAGTATGGCAGTTTTAGCAGTTCCAGTTGATGTTGCTATATGAATTCCATGTCATTAGTCACAACATGATGTCACAGGATCGCCATATGTGACATCCTATGTGAGCCGTAGTGGCACGGGGTTAGAATGCAGTACTGCAGGCTACTTCTCCTTCTGCTGATTGCCGGCTGCCACCAGTTTGGCAGTTAGATTCTCACCAGCCAAGGTTGACTCAGCCTTCCATCCTTCTGAGGTCAGTAAAATGAGGATCCAGATTGTTGGGGGCAATATGCTGACTCTGTAAACTGCTTAGAGAGGGCTGTAAAGCACTTTAAAGTGGTATATAAGTCTAAGTGCTATCCTGCTGGCTTCCCCATTGACTTTGCTTGTTGGAAGCTGGCAGTTGAGGTTACAAACGACAATCACAAGAAAGCATCTTAATTGCTAGATGGTTGCCAAGTGCCTGAATTACAGTCATGTTACCATGGGATAGCATGCAAAAGCCACAACTATGAGGACCAGTTGTAGGTCTTTGGGGTCATTGAATGAGGACTATTTGTATCCATGTTAATTTATAGGAACCTGGGCCTACAATTGATTTCTAATGATTAAACAGTGTTTGCCTCACTGAGTGAAGTCATTTAGTACCTTTAAATCTTCTGTTAACTTTAGATCTCAATGGTACCAAGAAGCTTCTCCTTATGTACATCCGATGTAGACTTTTCTAGCTGGCTTGGCTGGTTCTCATCCAAGAATAAAAAGAGATGGATACATTTTAGCCCATTTTAAGAAGACAGGAAACTAGTTTCATTTGGTTTCAAGAAAGCTGTGATTTACCAAGACAGGATATTAAAGTTTGTTCTTTATCTGACCTCTGGAATAACAGTTCTTCCAATAAAGTTTGGAAAGGATTCTCAATTTTTTAGAAATTTCATACTTTATTTTAGTTTCAGATGAAAATTGGTTCTTTGACTGGATACTAATTTTTATTGCTGGAGTTATTTTATATTTTATGCTGTTTTCAGTTCTGTAAAGCCACATCATTGTCTGTAATTGGCCATCTACAAATTCATTAATTAATCATTAAATAATATAAATAATTAAATAATCATTAATTACGAACCCTGAATTCTTCCATAATAATAACAATGTATAATTTAATGGAATATGGGAGTGGGATTTTAAATTTTCTAGGTTGTAATAATAACAACCTGCAAACTTTCTCACATTACAGCAGTGATATGACACAACTATTATGAAGAGTAAGGGTGTAAAAGAAATTCACCAAAGTCTGTTAGAGAAGCAGAATTATGGGACATCATTACAACACAATGTACTGATAGCATTGCCTGTTTAAAAAAAAAATCACCATGAAAACTGTTACCTATCAGTCTCCTTGCTTGTTTATGAGAGCCATATGTTGCAAATTTCATTTTAATTGGCAAGCTATTTTTTGCGTCTGACTCTGCCCTCCAATTCAAAACTGAAAATGAGATTCCAATTGTGGTTTATCATGCAAATTTAATCATAACTTGCTGCTTGGACAAAAATAGCAAACAATTATTTACCACAAAAAGTGACAATGGAAGAATTAGAGGAAGGAGAAATTGATTGGTCCAAGGATCTTTAAGGAAAAACAGAGGTTACAGGGTGCCAAAACTTACAGGGTGCCAAAACTTTTTTTTAAATCCATCAGAGTAAATTTATTCATATATTTCTACTTAGAACAATGAGCAACTTTTGGTTTGTAATGAAAAATAATTACAAAATGTTATTAGTCGTTGGGATGACACCCCCAAATTATACTTCTAGTGAAGTAGCTACCTTTGGAGCATTTCACTGTTATCAGTACACGTTTATACTAAAAATATACATTCAGATCTAGCAAGCCTGTTTTCTTTGGTTTGAGAGATGCTACAGTTTGAATTACTGCTGGAAAATATATTAGAGTTTAAATCTAAATTTGTGTTGCATTTCATGATGTAATTAAAGTAAGATGTAAGATGAAATTTTTTTGAATCTAATTCATAATACTGAATTTCCCAGAATTTGGTAAAGAAAATTCAGTTGCCAAGGTTTTAAAGCCCCGGAGCCCCTTTAAATATTCAGTACTTTTAAAAAATTGCAATGTATGGGGGGGAAAAGTCAATTATTTTTTGCTTTAATATAACACTTAAAAGTGCCTAGGTGACAGCATTTTAATTTTTTCATATATATTTTTATTTCATAGGTTGATTCAAAATGAAATATAATTTGTAACAGCAAATGGTCTGGATTTACAATCTGATTCACCTTTCTCTTGTTTGATCATTTTGCTTTTATATCTATTTTCATCTTTGGAGTTGAGGTCAGACTGTAACCTTGGCAACAAAGGCAGAAAATGTAATTAAAATTAGGAGGACATTGTTGAGATTGATAAAGAAATCTAATTTGACTCTAGCTGAAAGATTTCTGCTGCTGTGCATACTTGTGAAAATTGGACATCCATATAAAGCCATTTTATAATGCAACTCAAGTATTTTTTTTCAGACAGTTGTGGACTTTGCATTGTTTCAGAGAAGTTGAAATGTATACAACATCATAATACTAAAATATAAATATAAAGAAAAAAATAGGCAGAGGAGGAAGAAGACAATGCAAGTCTTTTTAAATTTTTTTGGCAGGCTTGGGCATTATTTTGATAGAAAGTTGCCCATGCATACATACACACATATACACATAATGTAATCACAAGCATCATCATCATCATCATCATCATCATCATCATTTTTTTCTTTTTCAATGTGCCTCTATAAAATTGAAGATGCTGCAGTCAGAGATTTCACCAAGGATATTAATAGATCCAGGAACCACTTTGTTTGTAAATGCCTATCAAAGAGTTTATGATTGAAGAAGATTTGAAAGCCCTGGGGCTTTTGCTCATCACCCCTTCTAGAGGCTAACAGCATGTGTAATTAATACCGCTAACTGTTTGAGCCATCTGCTAATATCTGAGCTTTGTGACTATGGACAGATGTGCCTATTTATTTATGGACTTCTGACACCAAGTAGGAAAGCAGGATAAATATGAATGGCAGCGAGGGGAAAGGTCTTCTGTATTAAAAGCTAATGGAAATTGTACTCTTGAGCCAGAATTTGTAGTTATTGGAGATTTGTAGTTCCTCAGATGGAATATATTTGCCGGGAGACATTTCCTTGTACTGATAATACACCATGTATGATATACAATCTGTAATACAGAAAGTATTCTCTTTGTGCTGAGTAAATTGAGGCTAAGAGCATATCTAACATTGATTTTGGAACTGGAGCAAGTTATACCTTGTCAGAGGCTTCCAGTTTTGCAGTTTATTTGCAATGCACACTATTTTATGTTCCCAAAGCCTATTATTGTAGATGACCTGGTCTCTGTGTTACTGTGCATATAAGAAAAATCTCAGAAAATATAAGTTTGGCTTTATATTTTGCAAAAAAAAAATCTATACAATTAATGAACTACATCCTTGGTCTGGGGCTTTATGAGAGGTCTAGGACAATTCATCATGGCCAACTGCCATGGCCAATCCAATGTGGCCATGATACTGCATCCATCTTGTCCCACGGCAAGTTGACTGTGGTGAGATGGCAGCAGCAAGATGACCATGTTGGGTTGGCCATGCCAAGATGGCCACAGTGAGTTGGCCACAGCAAAATGGCCACAGTGAGTTGTCCCATTCTGCTTTATGGGAGCTCCATTAATACCCAGAACAAAAGCAATTGTGAGAATTATTTTCATCATTTTGGTTGGTAGTCAACATCTATTCTTATGGAGGCAAAGTATTGTTGAGGTAAGGCCAATCTATCTCTGTGCCTATACCTCACTAAGAACGACATTTTTGCATGTGCTGCATGTACACAAGATATCCTGCTTCCAGATGTTGGATTGCTGTGCCTTGAAGAAGAGCAGGTCAATGCTCTATGGCTTTTGTTTGAAGGACTTCTTCAGTCAAAATCTCAGCAAAGTGACATATTGCTTTGAAAAGGTGCACAGCTCTAGCAAGCAGCAATGAATTCAACAGTGTGTGAAAAATAGAACAAATGAGCCCTTGTGCCTGTTGCTGCCATATTCCCAAATTATTGACAGCTTGTTGGGCACAGTTGCCTGACACATACTTTAAAACCTAGGAAAACAGATTCTAAAAAAAGATCTATTTTGACTGTGCCCTACTTCATCAATGGAGAAAAAAATAAGACCCTTTTTAATTATCATTTATTTATTAAATCAACATATAGCCACCCATCTCACAGACAACTGCTGTGAGTAGCATATAATAGAGTAAAAACAATTAAAAATATAAAAATCAAATTCAATTAAAACAAAGAACAATAGAGGAAGGAATGTTAAAACCTTTGGAGCCACCTTTCTTTTTGTTACCAGGTGGCATGTAGAAGGGAATAAATTGTAAGAATGTAATGGGTCCCTCAATGTAATGGGTCCCTCAAGAAGATATCCTCTCAGTTTTAATTTATCTCTGACAGTCCATCATTTGGGACAAATTCCACATAAACAGATCTTTTTAGTAGACCTACAGAAATGTCATATTGCATGTATTTTCAGTGTATTCAAATGTAATGATAGTTTCACAACAACTTCCTGCAACAACAAATTGTGTCTTTTTTATATTGGGAGTGTTTTGCAGTTTGCATTTCACTATTCTTTGTGGCTTAACGTATGATATAAAATCATCTAGTCTTAGACCAAAAATTGGACTCACAGACTTCAGGGCAGGTGCTACCCAGAGGAATTATATATGATCAACTGGATTAGACCTTCCTAATCTTTTTATAGTTCTGGATATAGTTTCATTATTCTTGTCTTGCATGCAACTCCTTACTTATTCTTAGAAAACTGGATTCCTGGGGGGAAAAGAAGGTACAGGCAGTCCTCAGTTTGGCAACTGAGTTATTTAGCAACCATTCATAGTTACAACAAAGTTGAAAAAAATAACTTTGTGATCAGTCCTTTTCAGGTCTGTAAAGCAATGGAAAAATGAAGTAAAATTGTAAGCACCGTCAAGGTTTTGCTTCACTTAATGACCAAATTGCTGGTTCTAGTTGTGATCACTAAACCAGGACTAACTGTATAAAGTTTTTGATTTTAGGTTTTCTTAATCCCATCTTTATTATTTTTTTATAAATAACTCAAGGTTGCAAACATACTTAATTCTTCCTCCTATTCTCCCTACAACAGCCACTTTGTGACATGGGTTAGGCTGAGAAATACAAACTGGGCCAAAGTCACTCAGCTGGTTTTCATGCCTACAGTGGGACTAGAATTCGCAGTCTCCTGATTTCTAGCTTGGAAGGAATAGCAGCTTGTACACAACCAACATGTAGTAATTTATTTCCTGTAAAATGGTATGCACACAAGCAGTTAGTTTGATTATCACTCAGATAGTGTTTCACTGGAATTAGCTGCTAAGAACAAGCTGTTAATAGAAACCCTGTATGTGGATGCATTAACCTGCTGGGCTGAAGATATCTTAATTTATGGCATTTGAGATTTGTGACCAGGGAAAAGTGGAAGCAGAAGCACTGAGAGTTCAAGGTTTACACTGTTTTGACTCAAGCTCCATGCATTATCTCGTCTTAGCAGTTCCTTGATGCTACTAATTTAGGCCATGTCACATTCCTCATGTGCTTTTAGGAAACCTGCTAGATTCTAAATTATAGCAATATATTTGAGACAAGGAATCTATCATTCCTGTAATTCTATAATAGGAAAGGGAGGCAGTATCTTTCTGGAATGCATTATCATTTTGAATTCATCTAGCGAAGGATGTGTGTGTATTGTCAGTGCTGAAAGAATGATCTTTCCTTCAAAGGACACAGTAGATGTCATCAGAAGTCTAGAAGAAAACCTGACAATTCTGTAAATTAATAATAAAAGCTGAGCTTAAAAATAAAAATGACTTGTATTTTAACATGATGGCTCAATGCATTCAAGGAAGATTAGATGAGACCAAGTAATTTGGACATTTTAGTGATCATTTTAGATTTAGATGACTGAAAAAGCAGGGCACTAGCTTAGATACTTACGGTAGTATCTAACTTTCAATTCGTATGAATTCCTTTGTTAGAATCTAGCTTTTTTTTAATGACTCCTTTCTCCATTATTGTTTTCTTGTAATTGTATATTCCTTTTGTGTACTTTGGGGGAAATACCCTTTTCCTTTTATAAGATTAGTTTATTCCTGAAATTTATTCTGGGATTATACACTGGCTTGATTGCACCAATAAGATATGCAAATATCATTTTAAGTTAGTGGAGATCTCTATGTACTCTAAAAAAAGAAAGCAGACCCCAATTTCCACTCATTATTTGTTAAGGAGTTTAGAGCCAGCGTGGCTTAGGCACCTGACTAGCTATAGCACCTGACTAGAAACCAGGTGATTGGGAGTTCTAGTCCCACCTTAGCCATGAAAGCAGGATAAATATCAGGCACAAAGAATTAAAACAGCTCTGATGTTTATGTCAAGAGATTTCTTTATTTTTGACTCAGCTGTACACAAGAATCTCACCAAATTGCCTGTTTTCCTCTGAGAGAACTTGATATAGATCTAAGTGTTTGACCTTATAGGCTTCCTTCAACCTATGGAGTCAAAACTGCAATGTCTCTTGACTTCCCCTACTTGGGCCTCCTTCCTTTCAGCTATTGATTCAACTATAGTAACTTTGGGGCAGTCACTCTCTCTCCCATGATGTCAGGCTTGGGTGACAACTGGTCAGTCAATTCCTGTCACAGCCACATGGATCAATGCTTGATTGATCTGAAAAAGTGAACTATGCACTTGCGGGAAAATGTTAGGAAGAAAAAAGAATAGTTGGCATTGAAGAGGGCAACATTTTATAACTTATTTCGCATATTTCTCAATATGCCAGTAGAGGCATTATTTTCTGCTTGGCCATTATGATATAAGGTCTGTCATGCCACCAATCTTTCCCTTGCTAATAATTTCCAGTATTCATTAAAATCACAGTTTGCTTATTTCAGTAACATCAGACTCCAGTTGCTTATAGCATGGTGCAGAGGTGGGATTCAGCAGGTTCTGACCAGTTCTGGAGAACCGGTAGCTGAAATTTTGAGTAGTTCGGAGAACCGGTAAATACCACCTCTGACTGGCCCTGCCCCCATCTATTCTCTGCCTCCCGAGTCCCAGCTGATCAGGAGGGAATGGAGATTTTACAGTATCCTTCCCCTGGAGTGGGGAAAGAATGGAGATTTTGCAGTATCCTTCCCCTGTCATGCCCACCAAGCCACGCCCACCAAGCCATGCCCACAGAACCGGTAGTAAAAAAATTGAATCCCACCACTGCCATGGTGTGGCCCAGGTGCCTTTTAATCTGGATCCTTCCAAGCACGGGTGTCAAACTCACCATGTCACATTGCCATCATGTGACATTTCACGACGTTTTCCCCTTTCGTGGAGCTGGGGTGGGCATGGCCTGCGCGTAATGCATCCAGCCCGCGGGCTGCCAGTTTGACAACCCTGCTTCCAAGAGTACTGTCAGCTAATGATGTAAGAATCAGCTCAGAATGATGTAACCAATAGATGAATAGAGAATGTCCACCAATTAGGGCTCATTCTTTCTGCTTCCAGTTGATTGGTTTCTTACCAATCTGTCATCAGAGCTTTCACTCTTGTTAAAATTAATAAATGTTTATTTATAAAAATAGAAGAAAATAAATTTCTAATATTTTCCCCTTCCCATTCCAATAGTCCATGTCTTGTCCCCATACATTTGTATATATTTGTATGGAGGTTTGAATATTCCTCCTAATGAATTGCAAGGAATGTGGCTGCAAGGAACCCTCAGTTTTGGAAATAATAGCAAGTGCATTGAACAATCTCTAAAAGTTTTCTGTTTATCATGGCATTAGATCAACATTACAGACCAGATCCTGTGAATGCAGCATTCTATAGAACATCCTGGGAGTTGCAAGGCAGAAATCTTTTGTTTAAGCTGAATTGATATCAGGCAATCCTCCAAGTAAAAAATGTCCATAAGCATTAGATGAACTCTGATCTATCTCTGAGTTTCATCTATTTCTGAGTTTCATCTATCTCTGAAAAGAGGGAGGTTTTCTGGAGAGGAAGAGGAATTGAAGTTACAGGAATGCAAATTCCAACTTGATGTTAGGGGGAAAGAAGAATAGTAACATCTCAATAGTAAAATTACTTCAAAAGTAGAACTATGTAGTTATCTGGAAAGGAAGGGGAAGGATTCTCCTTTATTGGATGTATTTCACCTGGTATGGATGCTTTATTTTGACTTCCTGCACAGAACAATTAGACTTAATGGCCTAAATATTCTTTGATTATATAATTAACATGTAAGACTTGGAGAAAACTTAAATTATGCAAGTCCATTATGTTTCTCAAACTTACTGTTCCAAGTGAGTCTGATACCTAATTGTTAAAGCCATACCAACTCCTGATAATCAGTTGTTTTCAAGTATAATCATATTCTATATAATTATGATTCAAAGGGGGCTTCTGTGCTACATTCAACAGCTGCGTGTCTCCTCTGCATAAAGTGGCTACAAAATAAGTTGGTTTAAGAAATCATTTCCTGGATTTCAACCCAATCTTCCACTTTGACCATAGTGATGGCCAGATATTCTGCCCAGACCACAGTTAACATGTCCTATGCTTGATGGTTTTCCATGGTTCTTCCCCCCCCCCACCCTTCTCCCATTCTGGGAAAGCAAGTACCAATTTATTTTGTTATATGAGCAGGTCTTTTGAGGACTGGTAAAAACAACCAACTAACCATCAGTTTGCAGCACAACAATTCTTTTGCTGCTTTCGGTAGAAATAGGGACTTGGTAGAGGTCCTGTGAATTTCTCCTAGTTAAAACCAAAACAAAACAACAATGCATTGTACTGTTTCACTACTGAAATATCCAGTATTTTATAGCAAGTACCATGTTTCCCCAAAAATAAGACCCTGTCTTTTATTTTTTTGAACCCTGAAATAAGCGCTTGGCCTTATTGCCATGCACTCAAAAGCCCAATTGGGCTTATTATCAGGGGATGTCTTATTTTGGGGGAAAAGGGTAGTTCAATGCACAAGAGCAACTGAAGGTACCACCAGAGCACAGACCAGTCAATTACAATGGAAGCATTTGTGTAAGATAGAATGAAGTGCAGCAAACAGACTGCAGCATCCTTGGTATATTATCAAAGAGGGGAAACACAATGATGCAGAACCAGAAAACCCAGGTGGAAGTTACTTTCCCAATAGTAAGGGTGGGCTGAGGATTATATCATTTGTTCCTGTTCTTCCAAAATAATACATGGCCTACCTAGCCTCATTGGGACAGACAAGAAGTGCAGAACAGACTAAAGATTCAGTGCTGAAGTGACTCATTTGAACCATTTTTCCAAATAATTGTTTAGATCAAATGTCCGACCTGATCTATTGCATCAAATAAAATTGAACAGCTTCCAGTCATTTAAAAAATCCATTAATTTTTTACTCAATGCACTTTCATTCAAATCTTTAAATCAAATCTTAAACTCAAATTGAACACACCTTCTAATTGAATCATAATTACAAATTAAATTTGGTTGCTTTGCAAATCCCTGATATATTTGTAAAAACATCTCCCCCCAAAAGTGGAAAAAGGTTAAGTTATCACGGATTCACTTTTGCTCAGAAAGCCATTTAATAATTTCACAGAGCCTTTTTTCAGAGCAAAAGGTGGGAGAGAAAGATTTGGCAATTTATCCAGATCTGTTCCTTGCTGTAGAGCAGGGGTGTCAAACTCGCGGCCCGCGGGCCGGATGTGTCACGTGCTGGCTCTGCCCCTGCCTGGATTAGCGAAGCGGAAAAAAGTCCCGATACGTCACGTGATGCCACCATGACGACGCGAGTTTGAGACCCCTGCTGTAGAGAGTTAAGAAAGGAATAACTGAAAAGTAGAAGATAGTCATTTTTCAAATGCTTATAAAGAAAAGAGAGTTGATAGTAATAAAGAACTCAGAAGAAGCAAGAAAGTTAAGACAGTTGTCATATGTCAAAGCAATTACAGGTTTCATCATTTGCTGAAAGGTATAGAGATAGTCTTAGGATGATTCCCATGTAAGTAGTAGAGAAACTGTATAGTACAGGTAGTTCTCGACTTACAACAGTTCATTTAGTGACTGTTTGAAGTTACAACAGCATGAAAAAAAGTGACTTATGACCATTTTTCACACTTATGACCATTGCAGCATCCCATGGTCATGTGATTTACATTTGGATGCTTGATAACTGACTCATATTTATGATGGCTGCAGTGTCCCGGGGTCATGTGATCCCCTTTTGTGACCTTCTGACAAGCAAAGTCAAAAGAAGAAAACCAGATTCACTTAACCGTGTTACTAATAGAAGAACTGCAACTATTCACTTAACAAATGTGGCAAGAAAAGTTGTAAACTGGGGCAAAACTCAACAAATTTCTCACTTAACAACATAAATTTTGGGCTCAATTATGGTCCTAAGTTGATGACTACCTGTATAAGGATATTCTCCTTATCATAAGGTCACAAAATAGCTACATGTGGGGGCCACTCTATCAACTATACAACCATACAATCCGTGGCAACCATACAATCTTGAGTTGACAAATGTAATTGTTTCTTGAAGCAACTAACTTAAGCTGTCTTCCATATTTCCTGATTAGTTCAACCTGAACCCACAGATTGGGAAACATATAAATTGCTGATTGGCCTTTGTTCACTTGGACAGATTATAATGATGAATTTACAGTGACAAAGGAAATGAGAAAACACACTATGAAATATTCAAGGAGAAGATTGCCAGCCACATCTTCTGCCTCCTTTCCTTGTAGAAGAATACAAATATTCATTCTCACAAATATAATCTTCTCTATTCTACTGTGGCACCAGATAGATTGCTAACCTCTATAATAGCTTTTCTGTCACACTGTTTATCCCCTTCCATTTTCCCATCATTAAGGATAGGATCTGACAGAAAATATTCATTGTGCAAGCTTTTCTTTTAACTCATACCTTTCCTACCAGCCCTGCACTGAATAAAAGCCATTTAGTTACTGAATACACACACACAGATATAAATGCACACACGTGCACAACGCATGTTCACAACCAAAGCCCTTTTCAAAGTTTAATCTAAACTTCCAGGTCAAGAAGTATTTTAGCACATTTAATCACTTCAGAAGATGTGGAAGAAAAAAAAGCTGATAATCCATTTGATAAGAAATTATATATCTCCTCTTCAGACTGAATGGACAAGATGAACTCTCTCGTTAATCTCATGGTAAGGAAATGAAAACACAAAGTTCTGTCCTGCATAATGTACCAGTGGCATATTTAAAAATATCCATCATTAATTTTATTTCAATCAGCAATCAGTGCCTTATAACCTAGATAAAACTGAGCAAAGTAGGCTGTTATCACCTTCATATGCTGAGACATGCTTCCTAAGGTTTGAAAACAATGTGCTTTTTCCTTTATTAAGAAAAGTAAGGTAACTGTTTTTATAGACTAGGTTGAGCTTTTCTGGGGAGGGTGTATATGAGGATAATGTTTGTGTTATTTTGTTTTGCTTTGTGAATACAAGCCAATTGAGAATTTGTGAATACAAACCAATTGAGTGCTGAGGGCAGGAATTACTCTGCTTTGGTTTGTAACATAAAAGCTTTAAAACAGTGGTTCTCCAACATGGGAGGAGCCATCATTCAGGATGGGTTGTCCTCATCCACTCAGATTGAGGACCGAGTCTGTACTTTTTTTGCTGGGTCCACCCTCCTATGACCCAGATCCGACTCGGTCCTCAGAGAGGACAGACGTGGACCCTTTTTCTCCCCTCCTGCTTGCTGGCTTATCTCTCTCGTTTTGATCTCGGACTGGTTTATTGGACTTTGATTTCTGGATTTCGGCTTTGGCTTTCTTCTGATTCATATCGGCTTGACAAGGACTGTTTGGACTCGTGAGTGAATTTTCCCTCTTTCTTGCCTTACCGGGCAGTCGAGCCCTGGGCTCCTGCCGCGGCGGCGATCGGACTCCGGTTTAAAAACAAAAGGGCACCATTACTTAATCTCTTGCTGCGGCGCGCTCTGCAGCCGATCGCTTCGCTTGAGCCTCGGCTCGGGTAGCGTGGCCTCATCCGGGCCTATCGCGCTGGAGCCTCGGCTCGCGTGGGTCGGCGGTTTCCCCCCTCAGGCTGCAGCTCAAGGGCGGCAATTGCTTCATCTCCCGCCGCGGTGCGCTCTGCAGCTGTTCGCTTCGCTGGAGCCTCGGCTCGCGTAGCGTGGCCTTACCCAGGCCTATCGCACTAGAGCCTCGGCTCGCGTGAATCGGCGTTTTTTCCCCTCAGCTACTAGCCGGCTTATCGGCTCCCTTGGGGGTTCGCCTCTCCTTCCAGTAGATCGGGCCGGGAGGTAGGCCCTCCTCCTCCCCTATTCAACCGTTCAAAGGAGCGCTGGAGCTTCAGCTCGCGCAGGCCCGTTTCTCCTGATGTATTCCTATTGAGGCCATGAAGAACGCTAGAGCCTCGGCTTGCATGGCCTCGTGGCTTGCCCAGGAGCGGCTTTCAGCCCTGCGTCTCCGGCAGCCGTGACACCGGGTCCTCCAGCCCCATATTGTGACACCAGCCCGTGGAACATCGACTGGGCAGGTGTCGGGCCTAGCGGGCAACCATTTTCACGGGCCTCACAGGTGGCCATTTTGTCGTTTCCTGGCTTATCAGCCATTTTGCAAGGCCCGTGGCACGCTCCTTTGGCCCTGCGCAGTTTCAGGAGGACCTTGGATCGTCTTCCCTAGGCCACCAGTCCTTTGGGCGGTTTCTTCCGTCCCTTCTCGAAGGCATGGCGCAGTGCCAGGCGGAAAAGCCCGGGGGCAAACGCCGTCATAAGACGGACAGGCCCACTCCGGAGGAGACCGTTCTGCCCGTTTCCGCCAGGCACGATGACACTGACCGTACTTCCAGGGCCACAGAGAGAGCGGAGCGCCGTCACAACAAAGTCCTGCAGCGGATTTGTTCCAGGGCTGAAGAGCAATCCACACCTGTTGAGGCCACGCCTGGAGTTGTGGCAGGCGAGCAGGGGTCCCGTGCCTCCCCTGCCGCCTTTTCCCTGGATAATCCGGGTCTCTTTCGGGCTGTGACGGATCCCTGGGCGAATTCAGGCCTAATCAGGCCCTCCGTTCCCCAGGAGACTGGAGACCAGCCTGAACTGTCTGGGCACCCACCGCACGCTACTGGTCAAGATTCAGGGGCCCCTGCCCCGCAGCTTTCGATGGACCAGGCTGCCTGGCAGGCCATGCTGGCGGCGGCTGTACAGCAAGGCATAGCTGCGTGTATGCAATCGGTGGGGGGTGCCCCACCTTTTCCGCAGTTTGGGCCTACTCAGCGGTCAGGTTCAGGTGCCCATCGTACTAGTCTTGACCATTATTCCAGTGACTCTGACCTCGAGGAATGGGAGGTGGAGTTGGACTTTGACAGCGGAGAATACGCCTTGTCGGAGGATGAGGAAATGCCACAGGAGCATCAAGTATCCTCCGTGCTGTTTCCGCCGGCCTTATTTAAATCGCTCTTGTATAAGGCCCGTTCGGCTGCGGGTCTGGATTGCCCATCAACATCTACAGCGAGCGTCTCAGCCCATCAAATTGACCCGCTGTTCACGGAGGTTACTCCGGAGGTGGACTTCGTCCCCGCTCCTCCTCTATTCATCGACAACGTCCAACAGCAATGGTGGATGCCTACTTCGGCTCCAACTGCTTCGTCCTTGGACCGCAAGCACTTTAACATCGCCCCTGAGATGGCTTCATTACTGGAGGTTCCTCGAGTAGACACGCCAGTCCTGGCCCTCCATTCATCCTCGACATTGCCAGGCGAATCTGAGGAGTTGCTGTGACCCGAGGACAAGCGCACGGAGCAGGCCCTCATCAGGACGCACCAAGCCGCGGCCTGGGCCATCAGGGCCTCTTCTTCGGCATCCTTCTTTGCCAGATCCTCCCTGATCTGGCTACGGCTGCTTCAGGAGCAGATTCCATCCTCAAATGTGCGGGCCCACCAAGACCTCAATAAGGTCTTCGCGGCATCTCAATTCACGGCGGATGCATCTCTCCATGCTTCGAGATTTGCTTCAAAGGCCATGGTGTCGGCCGTGGTGGCAAGGTGGAGTGGATGCACTGGCTCCACCAGTGGTCTGTAGACGCATGCCACAAATGGCGTCTGGCGTCGGCTCCCTTTCAGGGACAATCCTTATTTGGCCAGGCTCTTGATCCCATTGTGGTTGAAACCAGGGACAAGAGGAAAATTTTACCTTCTCTCTCCAGGAGGGGTTATTCCAGGTCATCACCTTATCAGTGTCGGCCCTTTCAGACCGCGGTCCAGGCCCCCAGCTTTCCCCTGGGTCTCAGGTCAGTCCGGATATCGACAGCGCCAACAGTTCGACAGGTCCGGGAGGGGGAGGCAGTTTAAATGCCCCGCTCGCGGAGGCGGCGGGGGTCGTCCCTTCAGGCGCCCCCGATAGTCCTCGCGCATCTCATCCCATAGGGGGCCGCCTATCCCATTTCTATCAGACTTGGGAACAGACTACTCAAGATAGGTGGGTCCTGGATAACATCTTCTCGGGCCTCAGGCTAGAGTTCCTCTCTCTCCCTCCGAGGTTTTTTGTCGATGTCCCAGGCTAGAGTTCCTCTCTCTCCCTCCGAGGTTTTTTGTTCGATGTCCCACCTCCAGGGTGCCTTCTAAGAGGGCGCTTATGGACGAGGCGGTCCAGCACCTGCTGGACATTCGTGCCATCCAGCAGGTCCCCTTGGACCAGCGGGGACAGGGTCACTACTCCATTCTTTTTGTGGTTCCCAAAGCCTCGGGGGGATACAGAGCGATTCTGGACCTCAAGCGTCTGAACCGCTACGTTAAGTATAGGCAGTTCAAGATGCATTCCCTGCAGTCTATCCTGGGGGGCATCCGGAGGGGGGACTTTCTAGCCTCTCTCGACCTAACGGAGGCCTACCTGCATGTGCCAATCACCCATGACCATTGGCAGTACCTTCGGTTCTGCTACGCAGGTAGGCACTTCCAATATAGGGCCCTTCCCTTTGGTCTTTCCTCGGCTCCTAGGGTCTTTACTAAGATCCTAGCTGCAGTTGCCGCCCACCTACGGTCTTTGCCGGTGAGAATCCAATGCTACCTGGACGATATTTTAGTACAGGCGTCCTCTGAACACCTCGCGAGGCGCCATCTCCAGGTAGCGATATCCACGCTGGAACTGCATGGGTTCTCCATCAACTTGGAGAAAAGCCACCTTGACCCGGCCACTACCCTTCCTCACCTGGGTGCCATTGTCGATACCTTGGAGTGTAGGGTTTTCCTCTCCCAGGAGAGGCAAGATAGCATTAGACAGTTAGTGTCCCAGGTACAGCGGGATCGCAGGGTTTCTCTGGCCCTTCTGTCTACTCTCCTGGGGAAGATGATTTCTTGTATTTCGATCATCCCCTGGGTGCGCCTACACTCTAGGGAGCTTCAATGGTTCCTCTTACCTTTCCAGAAGATGGGCCACAGCACCTCTCTGTCCCAGGTCCTGGTTCCTTCAGCGGTCCTCCAGTCCCTCACGTGGTGGCAGTCTCCGGCTTACTCGGGGTGCCTGTTCCGTGAGCCCCCCAGGGTGGTTGTAATGATGGATGCCAGCCTTTCCGGCTGGGGCGCCCACACTGACGTTCAGCTGGCTCAGGATCGCTGGTCTCCACTGGAATCGAAGGCCTCCATCAATCTGCTGGAGCTTCGGGTGGTCTTCTTGGCCCTCAAGAGTTTCAAAGCCTCCCTGGCGGGCTGTCACGTGCTAGTCCTCACAGACAACATGACGGCGAAAGCCCATGTCAACAAGCAGGGGGGCACTCGCTCGCGCACCCTCATGAGGGAGGCGCTCAGGCTCGGACTGTGGGCGGAACGTCATCTCCTCTCCCTCTCCGCGGACTACATCTCTGGGGTTTCCAATACCCAGGCGGACTGGCTCAGCCGATCGGAGATGGACCACGCAGAGTGGCGCCTGCATCCTGCCATCTTCCGGTCCCTCGTGGCCCGCTTCGGTCTCCCACCCCGGAGAACAGGCAGGTTCCGCGGTTCTTCTCTCGATTTCCTTCCCCGGGAGCGGAAGGGGTGAATGCACTCCGGACGTGGTGGCCGCCAGGCCTCCTCTACGCCTTCCCTCCGCTGGCGATTTTGCCGCAGGTCGTACGGAAGATTCTGGACCATCGGGCGGAGGTCATCCTGTTGGCGCCTCATTGGCCGCGGAGGCCCTGGTTCGCGGACCTGAGGGCCCTGTCCGTGGAGCAGCCGTGGACGATTCCCACCACGGAAACATCGCTCACTCAGGGACCGCTGTCGCACCCGGACCCTCGGTGGTTCCGGCTGACCACCTGGAGGTTGAGTGGGGCGCTCTAAGGTGGCAGGATTATGACCCGGACGTAATCTTGATGATTCAGGCTTCGCGTCGACCTTCCACCGAAGGCATCTATGCTTCCACCTGGAAGTCATTCTGTTCCTGGTGCGCCTCGGAGGGCCTTTCCCCCACTAATATTCCTCTACCCAAGGTGCTGAAGTTTCTTCAGTGGGGCTTGGACATGGGCCTTTCTCCTAATACCCTTCAACGTCAAGTGGCGGCTTTGTCATTTGAGTGGGGCGCTCTAAGGTGGCAGGATTATGACCCGGACGTAATCTTGATGATTCAGGCTTCGCGTCGACCTTCCACCGAAGGCATCTATGCTTCCACCTGGAAGTCATTCTGTTCCTGGTGCGCCTCGGAGGGCCTTTCCCCCACTAATATTCCTCTACCCAAGGTGCTGAAGTTTCTTCAGTGGGGCTTGGACATGGGCCTTTCTCCTACCTTTCCTACACGGTGGCTTTCCTGATAGCGATAACTTCGGCTCGCAGGATTTCCGAGCTTTCGGCTCTGTCGGTCCGAAAGGACCTATGTATTTTCCACTCGGACCGTGTTGTTCTTCGTCTGGACCCCTCGTTTGTTCCAAAAGTTAACTCTCTCTTTCACCAGACTCAAGAGCTGGTTTTGCCAAGCTTCTATCCGAGACCTTCACACCCTTCGGAGAAGGTCTGGCATACTCTCGACGTCTGTCGGGCGGTCGGAATATACATTGACCGCACTCGCGATTTTCGCAAGACAGAGGCTCTTTTCGTGGCCTTTTTGCCTCTCTCTCTGGGGCGGAAGGTGTCCGCTACTTCCATCGGCCGCTGGATTCGGGGTACCATTGCCAAGGCCTACGAATCGGCCGGATTGCCGCGGCTGCCGGGAATTACGGCCCACTATACTCGAAGTGCCGCTACATCTGCTGCCTGGGCGACCCAAGCTCCTCTGGCGGAGGTGTGTCGAGCAGCCACCTGGACTTCACCTTCGCCCTTCATCCGACACTACAAGGTCGACAAATTTGCGTCGGCCGACGCGGCCTTTGGGCGCAGGGTCCTTCAACAGGTTCTGGGGGAGTCTCAGTGATGGGCTTGGACCTACCCTCCCTTGGGACTTACTCGCTTTGGTAGGTCCCATCCTGAATGATGGCTCCTCCCACATTGGAGAAGGGGCATTGGTCTTACCTGATACGCCTCTTCTCAACAGGAGGAGCCATCATTCAGTCCCGCCCTGCAGGGATCCAAGGCATTTTGAGAGTTTGTTTTCTCGAATTCAATTTTTGCTAGCCAGTGTCTGCCCACGTTTTGGCTTTTTTGCGTTTTCAGGAGGGGAGTATCATTCCTGTTGACTGCATATATGTTTGGGCCACGTCTTGTCTGTTCTTCGTTCTCGCCGGATCTGGGTCATAGGAGGGCGGACCCAGCAAAAAAAAAAAATACACACTCATTCTGAGTGGACGAGGACAACCCACCCCG
>QLTV01001733.1:1480511-1508699 GCA_003457575.1 Thermophis baileyi | reverse complement strand
GACGCCGCCCTCTGGGTTCTTTTCCCCTCTGCGCATGCGCAAAGCGTTCTGCGCATGCGCAGAGGGCAAAAGAACCCAAATGGCGGCATCCGGGCGGGTCGGCGAAGTCTCCCGCTTCTGTCGCTATCGGCTGTCCGGCGACCCGCAGGCACGGCCAAACCGGGAGCATTTCACCCCTGCAAGTGACGTGGCACCAAGATGGCGGGCTAATGCGCGCGGCGACCCCTGTGAAATGGTCGTTCGACCCCCAAAGGGGTCACAACCCACAGGTTGAGAACCGCTGCTTTAAAAGGTAACATTTAATATGAATCTGGAAATGCATTTCCTCTGCTTTCCCGATTAGGCATATTCTGAAAGCAACATATATTATTCTATTCTATTAATTTGAATCACATGCTAGCTTCAAGAAAAGGAACTTCAATAACATAAGACAAAGACCACTTTTTTTTCAAAAAAAAAAGGGGGGCTGGAAAAAAAGAGAGGTGTATATAATATGGGAACTAGATGCAACCATTTTTCACTTATTCTTAGCATACATACCTCTATTTTTTTTTCTTTCTGTTACTTATGTTACTTTGATGCTACTATAACTTTAAGAAGAAAAGCCTCTCCTCACACCCCTTCTTTATTCATGGCCATCTTGGGTTTTAGAAAAGGATATACAGGTAATCCTCGAATTTATGTTGCTAAGTGACAAATTTGTTAAGTGAGTTTTGGCCCATTTTATGACTTTTCTTGCTACATTTATTAAATGAATCACGTCAATTGTTAAGTTACTAACAAGCGAATCTGGCTTCCCCATTTACTTTGCTTGTTGGAAGGTTGCAAAAGGGGATTCCATGACCCGGGACACTGCAGCCATCAAAAATATGAACCAGTTGTCAAGCAGCCGAATGTAAATCACATGACCATGGGGATGCGGCAATGGTCATAAGTGTGAAAAATGTTCATAAGTGTCTTTTTTGCAATTTGTCATTTTGAACGGCCACTAAACAAACTGTTGTAAGTCGGGAACTACCTGTATGTATACCTCCATATTTTCTTCCTTCTTATTCCTCTATTCTTGAATTTCCCTCCCTGCTTTCCTATCATGGCAATGTGTCTCAGGGTTACAAAGCATGGGATCATGTTTGTGTTTTTAATTCATTACAGTGACCAGTCTTTTAAGAAAAATCACAATTGCTAAGATGTTAGGAAACATCTTGAAATTTGCCTTCCTTATACCATTAGTAATGAGACAGGGAAGGAAAGAAGGAAGGAAGGAAGGAAGGAAGGAAGGAAGGATATTTCAATAAATAAACATACTTGATGGGTTTTTTCCCCTTGTGAAGGTCACATTATTCTTTAAATTACATATGGATTGGATTGAATTGGACTGCCACTTAGTGAGCCAAGAAAAGCAATACAAAAATGTCAATTGCATGAGGAAGCTTTGAACAATGCAAAGCCATCTGATAAATATGAATGAGATGATTTTATTTATTTATTTCCCTTAACCCCCACCCCACCCCACCCCCCTTCACAACTCAAGGCTATAACTGTTGCTGCTGTGGCTTCAGCAGATGACAAACTAATTGTGTTGGCCTAAAACTAGGTAGTAAGTTCACATTACAATGCATATGTTCTGTCATTATTGCACTAGATGAAGAATAACAGCTTTGACTGCACTCAGGCAGAGGCCAAACTGCTTCTAAAAGTCACTTAGGAAGCAACATAGCAAAGATGAATCTGCATTTTTTTTATTATTTACTGTGCAGCTAACTCAAGCTGATTATTATTCACAGGAGGAACTGCAACGTGCATAATTCCCAACATCATCTTTTAGCACTGCTCCGATCTAGCAGCATCCTGGTAATGGATCAGTGAAAGAAGCCTCCTGCTTAAAGAATATGGCACATCAGTGCTTTCAGAAGGCATTAAAATTAAGAGAAATTCACAAACACAGTCACAGCCAATGCCCACTATTAACAGCTGCGAGAGAGATTACTCCTCAGGCATTGTGAAAAAAAAACCCATCCAGAGCGAAGATGGGAAGCCCAGGCAAAATTAGTTCTGACATGGTGACCAGATCAATCTGCATGAAGCTGGATTTCATTTGGAATAGCACAGGCACTGGATCCCGGAGTGCCGTTAGCAAGGGATGTAAGATGCACACAATAACCTCATCCTCTTCAGCTGTGTCCTAGTAACTTTATTATTATGGCAAATGGAAAACATCCGCTATGCCCATCAGGTGTGAATGCTCCTTTAGCGAACAAGACATTGACAGCAATCATGATTTTTTTTTTAAATGAATCTGTGGAATTTGAGGGAGAGAACATCACTGCACTGTAGGGATTTAGCATTCAAACAGTCTTCTAGAAGAATGGTTCTCAAATTATTTGTGGTAAAGGACACTTTTTTAAAAATTCCATCTTATTGCAGTTGTGTTATAAAATGCAATAAGTGCAAATTATTGTTCAAGTTGAAATATTTTTTTAAAAAAACAAAGACATGCAAAACAAAAGTCCTACATTTTTATTTTTAGATTCATTTTTTTTTCAGATTAGATACATTTTTTTTGTTATTTGATTTATTAGATTAGAATGTATGTTTATTCTAACAAACATAATGTAGGAAACAAGAAATTAACAAAAAATGGAACTAAAGAAAAAGTTGTGAGTGAAATAGCAATTCCCCATATTGCACACTTTGAACAAACATAATAAATGTAAATATTTAAGGTTTTTAATGCAAACAAAAGCCTACTTCTTACTTGGTAATTTATCTAGTTTAAGTAAAAATTTAATGCATAACAGCAAATAAAGTATATCCAAGTATATCTATTATAGAGAAACTAAACCTGCAGAGATATGTTGACAGGAACAGAAGAGATTTTTAAAGCAACTTCAGCAAGTTCATTTTTAACTTTTATCCAAAATGGATGTCCAATTTATATCTTAAAAAAAATTGGGGCCAAATTGGTTTCTTATCTTTTAGAAACATTGTTTTTGTTCTGTAAATCAAAGATAAATATTCATCTCCATTGTACCTCAGCATGCAATAGGTTGTTTATGATCAGCTTCCAAATTATA
The DNA here is from genome assembly GCA_003457575.1 of Thermophis baileyi. Taxonomy (NCBI): domain Eukaryota; kingdom Metazoa; phylum Chordata; class Lepidosauria; order Squamata; family Dipsadidae; genus Thermophis; species Thermophis baileyi. The sequence goes on along the minus strand of QLTV01001733.1, from coordinate 1,505,625 downwards.
GGTTAGAGTGCAGTACTGCAGGCTACTTCAGCTGACTGTTCAGCAGTTCAGCGGTTCAAATCTCACCGGCTCAAGGTTGACTCAGCCTTCCATCCTTCTGAGGTGGGTAAAATGAGGACCCAGATTGTTGGGGGCAATATGCTGACTCTGTGAACCGCTTAGAGAGTGCTGTAAAGCACTGTAAAGCGGTATATAAGTCTAAGTGCTATTGCTATTATCACAAAATAAGGAAAATAATATCAAATTTAATGCACTTAACTTTACATAATTCACAATTATATCACTAAACACACTGTTTACTTCAGCTGACTTTTTTCTTTGTCATAGCAAGACTTTCCCAATTAAGGAAGAAATGTGTTGATTTACATTCTCTTGCAACTTAATCTGGGTAACTATTCCTGAATGTTTTCCTGTCACTGCAGCTGTGCCATCAGAACATACTCCGACATAAAATTGAAAGCTCCAAACCACATTTGTTGACAAAGGTAATCCTTCATAATTTTATGCAATTCAATACTAGTTGTGTGTGCTGGCAATGAACCAGGAAAAAGTTATTTTCCCCCCTACAATCATCATGTTCAAATCCCACATATGCTAAAAAAAAATAGTTGGGTTAGCAATATCTATGCATTTGTCCGCTTGTAATGAAAAAATTCTTTGTTAGTTTTATTTGTTCTATGAATTGGTTTTCCCTGTTGTTAGCCTGTTCTGGATTACGTTGAGCTACAGTGTCTGCAGTGATTTTTCAGCTGACTTCTTTGCCATAGATTCATCCAATATTTCCAAGCACACATCTTTAATTCAGGCTTTCACTAATGTCATGGCAACAGTATATGATTTTTTTAGTCTTAACAACCCAAAGTGCTCCTTTATAAGAGGCCCATAAAGCACTAATGTTTATTTGTGAACTACTGAACATCTGTTTCCATTTTAAATCTACGCTGTTTCTTTGAAATAATTATTTTGATTTTGAACTTATTGATTTATGTTTTGTACGTAAAGGCTGCCTACAGTTTGATGGTTTTATTGCCTCATTAGTTAGAACAGCTCTGCAAATAATACCCAGTAGTTTTAGCACTTCACATCAATTTTGGATCCAAACCAAACTCAACAAATGAGGGATCAAACTTCCACATAAACCTAGTATAATCACCTTGGGTCTCAAATTTCTTCAAAATTACCTCCATTGTCATTATTTTGCATTACTGCCACTGCTGCATTCAGAGGTATGTCTTTTCTTGACTAAGAAAATCTAGTGAACCTTATTTTGCTATCTATAAATTAATTTTTAAATAAAAATTTTACACCCTTAATTCAGTTAACAATATCAACTGTTGTCAACTCTAATACAAAAGAATATAAAAATCTGACAAAAAAGGAAAGATATATATATTCTTTTGGATTACAGTTGACAAACTAAGCTTAAATATCACATGTTGTAAAATGGTCTTATTGCACATAGCTAGTACACTTATGATTCCCCATGCAAGATTAGCAACACCTAAACTGGTCTGTACCCTATTCAAACAAGACAAGTCTAGTCATACCATGGCAATGAGAAAATTGCTATAAAGTTTTCTAAATACTCTCAACATTTCTTCATATATTATTGTGAACTGGTAACAAACACTTTGCAAATTGACACAGATCTGCATCTTATACTTTGAATAGCAGTGCTTTAAAACATTTGAATATGTTTACATAGTAGGTTGGGTTGAATTTGGTCTCTGTTCCTGATCCTAATTATCGCTTTCAAAGGGGATGATCTAAGAACGGTTGGATTGAAACACACAAACAAATTGAATTAGGTTGTATCCCATAATTAAGCACTGCAATATTTTTGGACAATGTTTTGTAATTTAAGTCATATACTGTAGTTTCCATTTTTCCTGCCAACATAACTGTTCAAAAGCATGCAAATGAAAGTGGGTAGGTAACAGTGTTACATGAGCTTCGGCATATGAGCATGGATTTGTCTTCAAACAACACTGCCCCTTAGAGTCAGACACAACTGGACAGGGAAAACTATATGTTTTCCTTTAATTTCCATTTAAGCCTTTAGCAAATTTATGTATGTTCAGCTAGTGTCAAGATTATACTCCTTGTCTCTGATTATTTCACAGTAACTACCCCCTATGTATTAAAGGAAGACCATTATACAGGATCCTTTGACTGTATGTTTCAATACATTTTTGTGGGCTAGAATCTGTCCTTTCTATTTTTTAAGATATTGATTGCATGTTCATCACTAATAGCAATAGCACTTAGACTTATATACCGCTTCATAGTGTTTTACAGCCCTCTCTAAGCGGTTTTACAGAGTCAGCATATTGCCCCCAACAATCTAGGTCCTCATTTTACCCACCTCGGAAGGATGAAAGGCTGAGTCAACCTTGAGCCTGGTGAGATTCGATCTGCCAAACTGCTGGCAGACTGCTGGCAGACTGCGATCAGCAGAAGTAGCCTGTAGTACTGCACTCTAACCACTGTGCCACCGCGGCTCACTAATGTGCACTAGTATATATTCATCTAGGCTCAACTATAACTGCAACTAGGATGTTGAAAGTATTTGAGTTGGATGTACCCATAGAAGGTCTGTGGGATGTACAAATTTCTTAATCGCTCTTGCAATGTTCAAAAAGCTAAAATATATTGATGATGTATAGGCTACAGGAAGTAATATTAGCATGGGAATAGATACACTGCAAACCTCCTCTGTGGTTTCCTTCATTTATTTATTTACAGGACTTATATGGCTGCCTATCCCATACAATGACTCTAGGCAGTTCACAACAATCCATAAAAACATAGCTTTTTTTAAAAAAAAAAAACTTTTCCCTGAGGTGCCTGAACAAATATCCTCACAGCTCAACCCTCATCCTAGTTCAGGGTTTGGGACAAGAGCCATCACTTCAACTATTTTGGAGGTACTGTGAAACATCATAGGCTAGGAGATTAGGTATTTAGTGGGAGCCATGTGGTTCTGATTGAACTTATTGTGAAATATGTTTTTATCTTGGCTGCATACTATTTTAATACTACTTGGACAATGTTTTTGTATTCTGTTAGCTGCCTTTGTGTTCTTATGGCAAGATAGACAGCCATTTAAAGACAGTTTGGTCTAATGGTTAAAGCATCAGCCTAGAAAGCAGAAGACCACAAGTTCAAGTCCTGCCTTAGCCATGAAAGTGAACTGGGTGACTTTGGACCATCACTCTCTCTCAGCCCAACTCACCTCACAAGGTTGTTGTTGTGGGAAAAATAGAAGGAAGAAGATGTGTTGGATATGTTCACTGCCTTCAGTTATTTGTAAGAATAATAAAGGAAGGATATTAATTAACTAATAAAAAATAAATTGAAAAACAAATAAACAGTTCTCAATTCCATTTCTACTCTGTTTTCCACCATTAAATTCTAAATATCCCAGTACCTTTAAAAATAATTTATTCCCAGAAATAAAGCAAAAACAAATAGAAAGGAAGAAAGAAAGGTAAGGGGTGAAATCCCCAGAGTATGCAAAAATCTAATGTACTAAACACAATCAACCTTACTTACATGGGAATATGTTATTATTTAAGTCAGTTTATTGGTTAATAAAAAGGAAAATAAGTCTATACATTCATAAATGCAGTACACATTGCTACATAATTCTTTAAGTGGGTCTCCCAACAATAACAGGTTTATTCAAATATTGAAAGAGAGCTAAGTTTTTTACCTACTGTAGTGTATGATTGACATACAATTAGTTTTATTCTAGCTGTATATATTTCATTTTTCTTTTTAGCAGCCATAAAGGGGCACAATGTCTATTGTAATATTCCAAATTTCCAAACTGAGGGATATAATTATATATAAAAGAATTCAAACATCTACAAAAAACAGTAACTATTCTAGAACAAAATTAAAATTGAAATTATTTCTCTACAAAAGGGAACATTATGAGCCATTGCACATGAGCCAGTCTATAATACTACATTCCACCCACATATTTCTTTTTAAAAAGATTTAAACTATTTATGTAGTATTTCTATTTTTTATTTATAAAATGCAATAATGTAAAATTGATTTTTGATGAATTCATGGATAAATATAGATTTTTAAAAATCTAAGGGAAAGTTTTGCTTTTGGTAGTAGAATGGAATTGGGGGGGGGGTAAGCAGAGAATTTGCATATCTATTTTGAGCATCCAACTAGGTATTAGATCTCCAACAAGATGCTAGCACACTGCTGCTAAAAAGAACAATTTGGTTTAGAATTCAATGCAAATTTAATGTCTGTATTCGTACTTCTGAAGCAATACATCGAACACTTAATCAGTTAAACTTCAAAATTCCATGCAAAACATAGTCATAACATATTAACACAATAAAGTAGCATGCAAAAAAAGGGATATTTAAATATTTAAAAGATATTTAAAGGAGAAAAAAAAAAGGCTAGCATCAAAAGTCAGATTGGACAAATCAATGCCTGAAAGCGTGAATTGGGGAAAATGCGTACCAAAAATGAATGCATATTTTAATATAACCATTTGAAAAATGTTAAATTGATATGGAAATCAGACAAATTATATGTTCCTTTGGGGAGTTCCAAAGAGTAACGTGTGAAATTAAATGGTTTCCAAAAGGAAAATTGTTCCTCTTGGCCCAGTTCTATACCTAGTAAGCAAGATTATCTCTTCAATGTTTCTACTATTATCATGGTTGCTACTTTATTATTTCCTCCCACCCCCTTTCCCCCAGATCTCCTCTCTCTGAACTACCAGAAAAAAGCTAGAGATAAACCAGGTTGAGGAATGGCTCAATTGTCTTCGAAAGAAAGAAATGCATTCCGTGGATGCTTTCACTTAGAACTATTACAGGATAGTTCTAGGATATTCTCCAAATTAGCTTTCTGTGATGATTAAAGTCTTGACTGATAATTATTTTCCGAGATACTTTCAGGGGATTTATGCTTTCCAAGCACACATTATACTGTATCTACCCCTTTGTCAGAGCATCTCCTGACACCATAAGGGGGAGCGCTGAGCCGGAGCCTTATCCGCATTCAAATCATAGTGGCTTTATTAGTCTTGAGAGTCAATTTAATGCACAAGCAAGTAGCTGAAACCCAAGATTGCAAGATTTTAGATGATCATTGCTGGAACACATTTAATAGTCCAATCTGTGAAAGTCATTTTCTCTGTTTTACATTATTGTTCAAGAGGTTAGGCCTATAGAACAAATTTACAATGGTGGTTATATTTCTATTTTATGGGAGCACAACAAGGAAGTAAAGATTTTTCAGTAGGCAATTGGCTTTCTTTGTTTTCTACTAGGAAAGCAGTGGACTGCATATCAAATGTTTTTCAGTTATTTGTTTCAACGTTTCTGTTACAACATTGAAAAAAATCTGTCAATCTGGGTTTTCCTCTGTTTCTCATTTGGTTGACCTCATTTTTCCCTCCTCATCTCTCTCTCTGCATTTTTTTTTAGAAAGCATACATTTAAATGTATGCTTTTTAAAAAATGGCATTTCTTCCAAGATTCACATTGTATGCACTTTTTCACAATCAGTGAATCTTTACAATTATACAACACACACACACACACACACACACACACACATTCCTGAAACAATATGCCTGTATATGTTGCTTTCTTTATAAAATACTTTTTTTTTTGGTACATTTGCTACTATATTACTTGCTTTTTTGTGACATTTTGGTACTATATTACTTGCTTTTTTGTGTATACTTTTAAAACAAGTTGATAAAATATATGAGAAAGTACAGAGAACCACTAATTTGAAGAAAAGTTGTATTTCAGTTTACATCTGAATCGGGTGGGTTCTAATTTTTTTTACTACTGGTTCTGTGGGTGTGGCTTATTTTGTGGGTGTGGCTTGATGGTCATGTGATAGTGTGCATGGCTTCATGGTCATGTGACTGGGTGGGCGTGGCTTCATGGTCATGTGACTGGGTTGGCATGGCCAATTCAATGTCACTCACATCAAGGGGTGCCTCGCCTGGCCCCTCCCCTCCCAGCCATTCCTTGTCACACCCAGCCTCAACGTATCTATAGTTCTGTAAAAATGTTGTTCACCTTTTTTCAACTTTATCTACATACTATAGATGTACTTCTATGGACCACTGAAAGGAGGAAGAAGCCACCTAAAACTAACGAGAAACTTCCTGACAGTGAGAACCAATATCGGTGCAGAAATATTTCAGTCATAATTTCACATATAAAATAGCCATTCGTGTAATACAACCTGCATATTGTTCAAAACAGTAATTAGTATTATGGCTGATGTTTGACAGCAAGTGTAAAAGTCAAAGATCACAAGAGTGCTTCTTTCTCTGTATGTATACAAAACATCACATACCAGGAATAGCATATTAAGATGGACTTATGCAACCTGATGTACAAAATAAACACACACATATTTATGCTCTGGACTATAGACATTGAATGCACATAAATCCCTGAAAACTATGTGATAGCCCTGGGCAAAAGAAAGGCAGTAAAATCACTCTAGGTGTAGGGACAGTGTAAAATATTAACACATAATAAATAATGGAACAATTAAAAATAATAGCACAGAGGATTTTTTCCTCTCTCTCTCCCTTCCTTCCTCTTTCTTTCTTTTTCTTTCTTGTCTCTCTCTCTCTCTCCCTTCTTCTTTCTCTTTCTTTCTCTCTCCCTCTCTCTCTCTCCCTTCCTTCCTCTTTCTTTCTCTCTTTCTTTGTCTTTCTTTGTCTTTCTTTCTTTCTCTCTCCCTTTCTCCCTTCCTTTCTTTCTTTCTTTCTTTCTCTCTTTCTTTCCTTCTTTCTTTCTTTCTTTCCTTCTTTCCTTCCTTCCTTCCTTCCTTCCTTCCTTTTCTTTCTTCTTTCTTTCTTTCTTTCTTTCTTTCTTTCTTTCTTTCTTTCTTTCTTTCTTTCTTTCTTTCTTTCTTTCTTTCTTTCTTTCTTTCTTTCTTTCTTTCTTTCTTTCAAAAGAAAGTATGAGCCGAGGTGGCACAGTGGTTAGAGTGCAGCACTGCAGGCTACTTCAGCTGACTGCTAGCTGCAGTTCGGCGGTTCAAATTTCACCGGCTCAAGGTTGACTCAGCCTTCCATCCTTCCGAGGTGGGTAAAATGAGGACCCAGATTGTTGGGGGCAATATGCTAACTCTGTAAACTGCTTAGAGAGGACTGTAAAAGCACTATGAAGCGGTATATAAGTCTAAGTGCTATTGCTATTGCTATTGCTATTTCTCTCTCTCTCTCTCTCTCTCTCTCTCTCTTTTCCAGAGGGGCGGCAGCGGGGTGTCGCGGAACTCCCGGGGGGTTTTCCTGCATGGTTTTTGCCGCGGCTGGCATCAGCAGCAGCGGGGCATCCTGGAACTCTCAGGGAGTTTTCCTGCATGGTTTTTGCCATGGCTGGCATCAGCGGCAGTGGCAGGGTGTCACAGAACTCCCAGGGAGTTTTCCTGCACAGCTTTGGCCACGGCTGGCATCAGCGGCGATGGCGGCGGGGCATCCCAGAACTCCCGGAGAGTTTTCCTGCATGGCTTTGGCCAGCAGCGGTGGGGGCAGTGGGTGAAAGGCAAGCTCCAGGTGATTTTGGGAGACGCTAGCCCAGTGGGGAGGGGGGCAAGCTTCGCAGCCACGCGAAGCTTACCGGGCCACCCCCGTCCCTGCCACTCCTGCAATGCCGGCAGCTTTGGGAGATGCTAGCCTAGTGGGGAGGGGGGGCAAGCTTCACAGCCATGTGAAGATTGCCGGGCCACCCCCCCCATCCCTGCCACTCCTGCAATGCCAGCGGCTTCAGGAGACGCTTTGGGGGTGGCGGCGGCAGGCAAAAGGGGAGCTCTAGGCGGCGGCCGGCGGAGGGGTGGCGGCAGTGGATGAAATGGGAGCTCCAGGCAGCAGCGAGTGGGGGACAGCCCTTGGGCCCTGGGAAAATGCAGGCTTTCCGGATGGGACTTACACAAAGCGCTGTGCTGCGAAAGACTCTCTCTCTCAGGCAAGAGCAGCACGGGACAGAAGCAGCAGCCGCTGACCTAGAGAGCACATGATGGAGCCCTCCACGTGTTCTCCAGTGACCTGTTTTCTCTCTCCTGCTCTGTTGCTGGGAGCGAGAGAGAGTCTTTCGCAGCACTGCGCTTCAACCTGTTTCTCTTTGCCTGGCTTTCCGGATGGGACTTACACTTACAGGCTTTGTGCTGTGGAAGACTCTCTTGCTCTCCCAGCAAGAGAGTGGGCAGAGAAAACAAGTTGCTGGAGAACAACGCTCCATGTGATCAGCAGCTGCTTCTTCTCTCCACCGATCTCTTGCTGGGAGAGCTTCTTTCGTAGCACAGTGCTTTGGGGACCCATCCAGAAAGCCAGGCCCAGAGAAACAGCCAGGTTGAAGGCCGGTACTTTCAGTGCCCACGAGGAACTGACGCTTGGAGCAGTTTTGGAGCTTGTTAAGGAGGAAGACCACTCCTTGGCCCCAGCCATTAATTTTCAAGCCCGGGATGCTTGGAGTGAAAAGCTATTGCAATAGACCAGACTTGAAAATGCATGGCTGGGACCGAGGAGCGGTCTTCCTCCTTAACAAGCTCCAAAACTGCTCCAAGCATCGGTTCCTCCTGGGTGCTGGCATACCTTCCCCTCTGCCACCAGCCATGGAAGGAAGGTAAGGTCACGAGCCTGGTGGGGATGGTGGGGGGCCCACGGCAAGCTAGGCTGCAGGCAGCGTGGCCTGGAATGGAGCCGCGCTGGGCCTTGGTGGCTTAGCCAGCCATACGCACTTGGTGGGGACAGTGGGGGAGCCACAGCAAGCTCCGGGGATGGGGCGGGGGGGCTAGCACGACCGCAACTTACCTGTAGGCAGGAGGAGGCAGCTCAGTTGGGTCGCAGGGCAGGCACCACATGGGAACTGGGAAGGCAACTTAGGCGGTGAGTGAGTGAGTGAGTGGGCAGGGCGAGTGAGCGGGTGGGCGGTGACCAGGCGGGGGTGAGAGTGGAGACCGGGTGGGTGGGGCAAGGGAGTGAGTGGCGACTGGGTGACCGGCTAGGGGTGTGGCCAGCCAGAGGTCGCTAGCAGTTCGGCAAATTCAGGCCAAATTTCCCCTAACGGTTATGGTGAACCGGTCCAAACTGGTAGGAACCCACCACTGATCTGAATTAGACAGATTTGCATTGAAACAGAATTGAACGATTTCCCCCCATCCTTCATTTGTTAAAACCAGACTACAGTCAGGATTAAACCAGACGTGTCTGCAAAGCAAGAGGCACAGGTGTCCAATGGGGGTGGAGGGAAATGTTGCATCAAATAATATTTTGCTTCCTCCCACGCAGCATGGGAGGAAGCAAACCAGCAGCTAGGTAAGTTAGAACCCACCCCTGCCACAGTCACGCAATCAACATTTGGGTGCTTGGCAATTGTCATTTGTTTACAATATTTGCAGAGTCTTGGAGTCATATGAAGTAAATTGGGGACATAGGATTCACTTAATGACCACATGATTCACTGAATAACTGTGGTGATTCACCTACTAACCGTGGCAAAAAAGGGTGTAAAATCAGGTGCAACTCACTTAGCAACATCTTGCTTAACAATGGATATGGTCATAAGTCGAGGATTACTTGTGTCTGATTAGAAGCAAGACAATTGACTTACTGCTTGGGAAATAAATACGGAATTGTAGTTATAGAGAATTATCTGGATATTACATTAGTTGCGTTCTAGAACAGGGGTGTCAAACTCAACGCCTGGGGGCCGGATCTGGCCCATGGTGTGCTTAGATTTGGCCCGCGGGGCTGCCCTGGAAACAGCAAAGGACCGGCCCCAGTGCCTCTGCCAGTGAAAATGGAGCTCCCGAGAGACACATGCGGCCCTCTCGAGCTCCGTTTTTGCTAGCAGAAGGTTGCAGGAGGCCGTCCCAGCTGAAAACAGAGCTCAAGAGGGCCGTGCATGGCCCCCCGAGCTCCATTTCCACTAGCAGAGGGTTGCAGGAGCCCGTTTTCACTGACAGAGCACTCAGGTCACCACAGGTGCACCCCCGACATAAGTGACATCATGCTGGCCATGCCCACCCCGGCCCCCCGAGGTCAAACACAACCCTGATGTGGCCCTCAATGAAATCGAGTTTGACACTCCTGTTCTAGAAGGATCAGAAAGTACATTAATTTTTAATGTTGGAAAGAGATGTAATTCTTGAAACGTGGCTATAGCTATATTTGTCGATAGTGTCAAGAAAACATGTTCAAATGAAACAATCGGTAATGTCCATGGTCTGTGTGTATGTGGGGGGGAGGTATGTGTGTGTGACCAAAATGGTGGGTGCTGTATTGGAACTAAGGTGCCACCTGTGAGAATATCCCTAAATATTTTGCAATATTTATTCCTGAAAGTACTTTCTATTACCCTTTGCCATGAATTCATTTTTCCTTGCATTGAAATCTCAAGGACAAAGCTGTCCCAACCAAAGCCATCACACATAATCATAGCAAGTAAGTGGGCAGCGTTTACATTTTTCTGCTATACATTTTCTCCATACTTCAGCGTGTCACTCGATTCTAGCAGCAAAGTATCAATCCTTGACAGAAGTTGTTTGCAGGCCTGCAGGCTTTATTTGATTCTGGAGCAGCAGAAACTGGCATAGTCCTGTCACTTATCTGTCAAGGGGTTACATGTAAGTCTATACACAAAATCTGGGTGACAGAGAAAAACAAACTAACTAAAATTGCAGCCAGGCTTCACCTCAGAACTCATTACTTTTGTGACTCTGATGGCTTGACTCAAGAACCAGATCAGCAATATGCAAATGTTGTGGACTGTGTTGAGTTTCACTTTTGATCCACTCTCTTTGGTTAACAGTTTTTATCCTTCCAACTGGCAGGGTTCAAGGACAAGGGAGCTGCAGTGAGCGCCAGCCATGAATTTCAATCCTGTATTTGTACGCAGTGCCCTTGGACAGATTAGTTTTCTCCTGTTTGACAAACATTGGGAACAGACGTATTTTTAAACAAATTGGCAAAGTCTCTTTTTCTCTCCCCCTCTTGTGCTGTCCAAAATAAAAGTTAATTGTTTTAGAGCGTGGTAGGTGTTTTTTGTTGTTGTTGTTGTTGTTGTTGTTTTTTGTTTTAAGAATTTCATGGCAACCCTTTTTTATTTGTCACAGGTCTTTTAATGCTTTCCTCCAGAAATACTGTTGTAGTTGCAGCATGTTGTGTTACTGGAAAGAAAAATATAAGGCACGGTGTATTTGGAGAAAATGAATGACACAGCCAAATGAGGCCACTGCCTTCCTGCTCACAGGCTGGGAGGAAATGAATTTGCACTTGGCTACACAACATAAACTTATCCTTCAGTCCCATGAATCTTACTGCTATTTCAGCTTCTACGGGAGGAAAATATGAACATATCATTCTTCTTTTATGACAATACAACCTGCTGTAGAATCAGGCATACATAATATGACGGTTACATGACCTTGATTTTAACATCTGGATATATATATACATAAGGGTGTGGCTAGCTGATGAGAGCTAAATAGCTTGAAATAGATCTATACTAGTCTCCCTTTATTTATGTAAAAAAATATAACATATAGAAACGGACTGTTGTTTGTAATTAACTGTCTGGATGGCCTCTGGAGGGGCCGAAAGGCAGAAAGGAAGCAGTATGCTTTCTCCCATATTTGGGTATACCAGGTGATTTAACAGAGGAGAAAAAAAAACACACCCACACATATATATATATATATATATAAAACCTGTTTCAATGCAAATCAAAATCATGTTTCAGTTTGAGCTGTCCCAACAGTAACTAATTTGAGAAAATTATGGCAAGCAACATAATGTAATAGAAAATATTTTCTATTTTTATTTATTTGATTTTAATTTAATGCATTTTTGTAAAATGTAACATAAGCAGACACACTTTACTGAGAAATTAACTGAACTATTTTAATGCATAGGATACTGGTGTAGTCACCTGTGAATCAGAAGCAGCTACACACGTTTTAGTCTTCAGTTTTATTTATAGCAGGGGCAGAAGTCACAAAGTTGATGCCATTTTAGTATAATTTAGTTTTACCTGCTCACTTGCTCAGATCTTCTGGCACCATCAAGGTGCTTTTTGTTTCATTGGAAAAGAACAACTCCCTCTGACTATCTATATTGCATTATTTCAGCTCTTTTCTCTGTTTTATTGACAGGCAGGATGCCAGGTCCTATGCAATTCAATACAATGTCCTATTATCATACTAGCGTTTGAATGCATTACAATCCCCTTCAGGAGCTCAACATTTGAAAGTGTTGGGGCAATAGAATCAGTCCTTCCAGGAACCATCCATGTTTACCCGTGAGATTTGAAATGCCAAGGTCACTGCATTCAGATTAATACAATTCTAGGCTGCCCTATTGTCAGGAACACAAAAGGCAAAGTTCCCAACTCTGCATAGCTCTGGATCCAATTCGTTTGAATTCTTACACTAAACAAGATATGGGGTTCCCGTGGGCGTTCGCAGTGCCAGGACTGTGTTGAATAATGTGATTAGCATGGTTACTGAATTATTTCATTTTCTATGTTGGGATTGGCTTTTTAAAAGTACCCAAGTTTAGCACATGGTCTTTAAAGATAAAGTGTGCTGTATGAGCACAACCTATGATAATCTCAGCCCTTTAAGACGGGGTCAAGAAAGGGAAGGAGGATGAATGTCAGGAATACTCTATCACAGTAGAATCTATCTCATAACAAAAAAAAAAAAAAAAATCAAGTGGAGTTATTTTGTGTTTCTTTCTCATGCTTTTCATTTTCCAGAATTGAATTGTCTTTTATTCCTTTTTAACAATTGAATAATGGCCCCCTCAAATTTATCCTTTCTCAAGGTCAGATCTACAATTTACAAATTCTACGAATGTGGTTAATATTTTTCCTTCCTGCCCTCTGGTTAAATATGTCTGAGGAGAGAGCCATAGAAAATGTCATGGCTTCCCTTCATGCTTCCAATTTATCAACACCTAAAGACACTTATCAACTTTTCACATATTAGTGTTACGCTGCAATGTTTAAGGAATAATGTATCCAACAATCAATAGAAGTGTGAGAGGACTACATAAACTTCGATTTCTCACAGTAGTTTCTTTTCTCTCTCTCTCTCTCCCTTTTCCTTGTCTCTAATCCTGGTAAAAGATTTTGTACCTCCATACTTTCTATACAATCTTTCAAGCTGCCATATATTAAAACTTCTACCTAAATCAGATCTAAAGAATTAAGTTTACACTGCATTGATATAAACCTTGAACAATTCAACTTTAGTCAGCAATGCTATAATGGCTTTTCATTGAGGCATTTAATTACAGACCTTTGAGTCAAGTGTTGGAGTTGATTTAGGAATTAAAGAAGCAGGTAAATGGAAGCTATAAGCAATTATTTCTGTCACATAGCTAAAACAAGGAACAAAGGATTGTCATGAAGCCAGAATCTGGTAGCTTGTTATGGTTAAGCCCTCAAATCATCAGTATGAGACAACATTTCCTGCTCTGAATGTGCCTCTAGAAAGTATTAATGAAGCATTAAGTGAACAATAAATGGTACATTTATGTTTGGTAAACTCAATGTTTTAACTTTGACAGTTTTTTATGGTAACCCTGTGGGAAACAATGTCCTTAGAAAATACATCAGGTATGACCTAATTTCAGCGCTTTCAAGGAGAAAACTTCCATCACATATTTATGGTAAATTGAATAATAACTGAGATGAGCAAGCAGCCTTAATCCATTTTAGCATCTTAATTTGCTTGTTTCCAATTATGTAATAGTATCTACTCTTAGTACAAAGCTATGGAAACAGAATATGAAGCAGAATTTATCACTACAGCCAACATAAAAAAGAAAAGTGGCGGCATTGGGGAAAGGTTTCATGGTCAATTGTCAACAGTGATTAAATTCCAATGCTCTTATTCAAGAACTTAAATGAAACTTACTGAAACAGTAAATCTATCCACATCTGAAAGGCTGAGAAAAAGGAACCTAAACTAGAAAACATAGAAATGTTGAAATGGGTATTAGTTATTCTTTGTGTTACACTTTCTGTGTGTCCTTTTCACTTTTCCTACCTTCATTCCTGCCCTTTCGCAACAATTGAAAACTGCCGGCGATCTGGTACGTGGTATGTGGCTATGATCATCTCATGATACTGTCATTAAATGATACTGAATTGAAGTATATAGCTCTTAGAATTCACCTCATGAGGAAGATATGTTGAATATGTTCACCACCTTGAATCATTTGCAAAATAAAAATAAAAATAAAGGTGAGATATAAATAACTAAATACATAAATAACTCTTAACCTGAAACATCTTATATGTACTTTGGAGATGCCTATATCCTTGCTAAATACTTTTGATTTGCATATCTGAAAAGCTTATCTTTAATGTGTGTGTGTGTGTGTGTGTGTGTGTGTGTGTGTGTGTGTATTACATGTTATCTTTGCAACAATAGATGTTTCAGTGTTATTCAATTTCATTACTATGAGAACAGACAACTTATTGTGGCAAAAGTCATGTTTACAAAATGACTTTTTGTGTGGATAAGGGTAAAGAGATCCTAAAGCAGGTGCCTCACAAGACATCTTGCTAAAGATAACCAGTATATAAATAATTATAATTTGGAACAGCCATCAATCACAGCCTTCAGCTTTAACCCTTACTGAATTCCAACAAAAATCAAACAAGTAATGCTATATTATTTTTCTTTGTGTTCTTCATGCATTTCAAGTATGGTCAAATCTTCCAACTTTGGAACAATCATTTCGAATTAGAATTCACACTGGACTCTTTAAAAAGCTAATTAGTGACAGCCATTAGCATTGGCTTATTCCTCTGCATTAAGCAGTAAATGAGTACCATGGTTTGCAAAGTAAATACCCATCACAGCTCTCAGGATGCTAAGCATGTTGATTGCTTACTTTTCCTGTCAGTTCCTATGAGTTTCCTATTGGGCAGAAAGATTAGTATGCTGTTTTCCATGCAGACTTCATACATTCATGATTTCTCTTGGCCAGCCTCACACAGCTTATTATAATGCCAAGGGCTAAATATGATAATGATTAATTATCTACTCTGACAGTGTTCAATTAGACTACTGTTCTCTCAACGCAGAACAGCTTTGAAACACATATGAAGACAAACATTCTTAAAAGCAGACATTTAGCTGCAACTAAAACCATCGCAGGCTGGCTTGACTAAGAATGAGCAGGTGATAGATAGACAGACAGATAATATATGACTATTTTTTAAAAAAATTAGAATTGACATGGAAGCATAATTATTTGCACTTAATCCTAATTTACTGCACTTGAAAACAAGAACATACACACTCAGCTACCACAAAAAGTATACTAACAGTTCATTACTGTACTGTTATGAAACAGGTTAATTTACCTTCTCTACTATATGAACGAGTTTCTGCTTTAGTGTATTAATATACTATACAATATACTGTATTAATATACTGTAATTTAATATATTTATATTGCAAATGGTTTGTGGAAACTGAATAGGCTATCAAATAAAAAAAGCTAAGTATCTTTATATTCTTTTGTGGTGCTTCTTTCCCCTGAGAACAAAGACACACACACAAACACACAGACACACAGACACACAGACACATAGACACAGACACAGACACAGACCACACAGACACACACACACACACACACACACACACACACACACACACACACACACACACACACACCTATGCATATACTGTATGTCTCGCTCTGTGTTTAAATGTACGGTTACATGATATTTGGTTATAAATCCTGTTCTCACTAATGTAAAATTAACTCTCTTGATTTGTGCCACATAAACTATATTCACAAATAAGTAACCCATAAGCCTGTTCAGTCAATGTATTCATGTGTAACTAGGAATGTGCAAGGAATGCTAAGCAGCCTCTTCCCTCTCTAAATTGCACAAATGAGGTCACTGAAGAATAATTCCACAATGGGGCCTTCAGTCTGTAGATGGAAGGCAATCCGATTGGTTGCCAACATGATAGTAGGGTTTCATAGAGCCATGGCATTTATGGCTCGATACTATGACCTAAATCTGATCCAATTTCTATATTTTAACAATATGCTAATCCAAATTATAATATGATTTAGTAAATCACTAAATTTGACCTTTACTGGTTTAATAAATCAGTTATTGTGACTATATAGGTAGGTATATGCAGATAGTCTAATGGTCACAGGTATGACACATACATATACACATATATGTATATGTGTGTGTGTGTGTGTGTGTGTGTATACAACAAAAATTATATGTAAGATAATTTTTCCCAGTTCATGCATTTCGTGTAGCTTTTTTCAATAAAAATGCATTTATACACATATATACTAGTAAACTCTAAATTACCTTGTCATTCATGTCAGTATTGATTCTGTTCCATGTAATTTCTTTTGAAAAGAAATATATGACAAGTTTATTATACATTTTATGCATCCCATGAAAGGCTGGTTCTAAGATCTAAGCTCAGAATGCCACCCAGAAAAGTCCTAGAGATGTTGTAGGCTCTCTGTTGTTATATCTGACTAGGAAAAACATTTTTAAAAATCCAACCATATTTAGAATAGAATAGAATGAATGAGCTGGAAGGGACCTTGGAGGTCTTTTAGTCCAGCCCCCTGCTCAAGCAGGAGAACCTATACTATTTCAAATAAATGACTATCTAGACTCTTCTTAAAAACATCCAGTGATGGAGCGCCCACAATTTCTGGAGGTAAGCTGTTCCACTGGTTAATTGTCCTCACTGTTAGGAAGTTTCTCCTTAATTCCAGGTTGCTTCTCTCTTTGATTAGCTTCCAACCATTGTTTCTTGCCTTGCCTTCTGGTGCTATGGAGAATAATTTCACCCTCTCCTCTTTGTGGCAGCCTTCAAGTACTGCAATACTGCTATCACATCACCCCTAATTCTTCTTTTCTTTAGACTAGCCAAACCCAAATCCTGCAGCCGTTCTTCATATGTTTTAGTCTCCAGGCCTTTGATCATCTTAATTGCTCTTCTCTGAACTTTTTCCAAAGTCTCAACATATTTTTTGTAGTATGGTGACCAAAATTGGTTGCAGTATTCCAGGTGTGGTCTTGCTAGGGTTTTATAAAGTGGAACTAAACTTTAACTGACACATATTTAAGTAGTTCTTATCTCTAGGATTAATAGCTAGAAGCTTTAGAAAATTAGCTTTAGTTTTTATCACACAGGTCTCTATAAAGCTAAGAGTCTGTATCAGGGGTGAAATCCAGCATGTTCTGACAGGTTCTGGAGACTCGGTAGCGGAAATTTTGAGTAGTTCAGAGAACCGGTAGCGGAAATTTTGAGTAGTTCAGAGGACCGACAAATACCACCTCTGGCTGGCCCCAGAGTGGGGTGGGAGATTTTGCAATATCCTTCTCCCAGGAGTGGGGAGGGAATGGGGATTTTGCAGTATCCTTCCCCTGCCACACCCACCAAGCCACACCATGCCCACCAAGCCACGCCCACAGAACCGGTAGTAAAAAAATTGGATTTCACCACTGGTCTATGCCTAATTGTCAGATAAATGTAGTATAAGATGCTGCACACAGCTAATGTCTTTATTGCTTCTCTTCCAACTTCTTAATATATGCATTCTTTGAGACATAGAGGTATCATTTTAATACCTTGCCAATAATTCCAACATTTTAAAATTGTTATTCAGCTATAAAGCATCTTTTTTTAAAAAAATCCGGTATTTTCTTTTTTGTCTCTCCAGTAAGAAAAGGTGAATAAATTCTTGCAGCGATAAAGCTGGAAATGACCTCTGCCTTAAATCTGACAGTTGATGTTTATGCAAGGCAGTTTCATATGGTGGTTTGCATTTTTCATAAATTTATTGCCATTAGAAAAGGAGAGTTTATAATTATATTTAGGCACTTTGTGGCCACTTTCTGTGGATTCTGAAGTTTAGAGAAAAAATATTTCTGCATGGAGTAAGATTTACATCTCTGCTGGATTAAAAAAAAGCCCAGCTAGTTTTACATGCTACTTGGCATCTTCATGAGAATTTACTGCTGGTGATGGAGGAGATTCGTTACCTAATTTGTTCCCTTTCTCTAAATTGTACCCCTAAGTTGGCTCTGTTACCCTAATGGCAATACTATGTTCAAGCCATACTACAGTATCCCAAACACCAATTGAAGCAAGAGTTCCTTCTGTATTAAAATTTATATATTCATACATTAGAATAAATTTGTCAGGCATTTTGTAGTTGGAAAGTGGACACCAGTCTGAAGAAAAGTAGGGTGTTTTTTGATAGTCCGTTCTGTGACTGTATGGAGCAATTCTGGTTGCAACAAGGAATAAAAACCTTATTAAAGGGACCCAGGTGTGATCTTTCAAAACTAAACAGACATTCTCCTCCATTCTTTCAGCACTGCTGATTGCTGAGCTAAGTAAATCAGTGTTAGATGTAGCAAATGGATAAGGAAATGCTTCCATAGCCATAACATTTCCACAGTGATTCTTTTGTCAGAATCAATAGATACACTCTTTTCAATGATTCTTTGACTCTTCTTGGAATCTCTTTTGATAGCAGAAAGGAGGTTGAAAACCCTTCTCAATACCATCAACTATATTGGAGATTAATTTGTTCATCCTAGGTTGAAAGCCATTAAGCCAACTAGGTTACCAGACCCAATCTGTTCCTCAATCTTTGTCTCTTTCTGATTTTTT
This sequence comes from Thermophis baileyi, assembly GCA_003457575.1. Lineage (NCBI taxonomy): Eukaryota > Metazoa > Chordata > Lepidosauria > Squamata > Dipsadidae > Thermophis > Thermophis baileyi. Next base: position 1,486,908 of record QLTV01001733.1, on the reverse strand, counting down.
TTGTTTTGTTAGTCTTGACCAGGTCTTTTGTCCCCCATTTTTGTCTCCCATTTTTCCCAAGTAGCACTACCTGGATTAGCAACACTTTAGCATAGAAAGTGGAAGTCTCCTATAGGAAAATTCAACTTTTCTTTCTCTCTTTCTTCTACATCAAAGTCACTCAGGAGAACTGCAGAGACAGTCAGCTGCCTTAGAACTCTTCCATTACTTACCAGCCTTTTGTTGATCCCACGGAGAAGTGTCTTTGAACCTCATGAAATCATAGACTCCTCACAGACTAGATTTGAACGGAGTGAGTATGACTTTCAAACAGAGGCCTCTCAAGATCCTCCACAAAATTAAACTTGTAGCACAGGGGAACTGGGCTTCAGAGAAACTCAAATACAGTGCTTTTTTTTTTTTTTTTGATTTGGAAAGGGCATTTGTCCTGGAGCAGCCCAGCTGAGTTGGTTCACAAAATGTGTATGAATATATTTTAGATATTCACAGAAGTCTCCTTGAAAGTCTTATTCTGTTTGATGGGAGTTTCTCTTTAGAGATATGCATCGTCCTTCTCCTGCCTCATTTTTGAAGGCAATAAATGCTGTTGACTACCTCCCTTACTTGATTGATTAGATGCCTGCCTATGACTAAGTTTTTTTCCTTCCCTAAATGCTAAAATTGCAAGTTTTAAATTTTTATCTTGATCATTGATTTCACAATATTTTGGGTTTATCATTGCCTTTACCATTTTTACTGACTACATCTGTTCCAAAGGTATGTACAAGCAGTCCTCTATTACAACTATTCATTCAGCAACCATTCAAAGTTACTACAGTCCTCAACGAACAGCGGTTAAAACTAGTTCTTGGAATTCTGGTAGTCCCAGCATCCCCACATTGATATGATCACACCAGCGGTGGGTTCCAACTTACCTCGCTGCCAGTTCACTCCCTCCCGCACCACGTGGGCATGCCTCATGGGCGTGTGCGCGGTTTGCGTGCGCACGCATGCGCAGTAACAAAAAATCTGGGGGGGAAAAAGCCAAAAAAAAGATGGCGACTGCATGCACAATGCCAGAAGTCGGCTTCTGCGCATGCTCAGAAGGAAAAAAAAATTAAAAAAAATTCAAAAAAATTAAAAAATTAAAAAAAATTAAAAATTTTTTTAAAAAAAGATGGTGGCCCCCACGGACCGGCACCGACCAATCCAGTTCAGTGACGTCATCATGACATCAGCAGCAGGTCACTACCGGTTTGGGCGAACTGGTCCGAACCGGGAGGAACCCATCCCTGGATCACACCCTTGGCAACCAGCTTGCACTTATGACTGCCTGCAGTTCCTTGCAATTGTGTCATTGTGATTTACAAACGACCTTGCTGGTTTCCCCAGAGAGTCAATGGGGAAGAAAGGTTATAAGTCACTGGGGTAAGTCTCCACCATCTGCATACCCTTCCTGAATCTTGCCATGGCTCTCTCTCACCCTTGTGCACCCTCACTTACCCTCCTAAAGCCGTGCTGCATCTCTCTTATACTCTTATGCAGCTCCACATATCCTTGTGCACGTCTCCCTGAGCCTTGCTGTACCTCTCTTGTACCCTCACACACTTCCACATGCCTTCCTTCATCCAACAGCAACCACTTACCTGCTTGCTGGCTTGCTTGCAAGCTACTAGGACTTTCAAGTTCCTGATGACTTGCGTGGAAACCAGCAGGAAGTTGCCTTGCCTAACAACCATGACATTAGGACAGTTAGTGCTGTCATATAAGCAATGTATTCATGCTTTACTATCACATTGCTTAATGACAGAAATGTTTGTCCCATTTGTCATTGTAAGTCAAAGACTGCCTATACTACCATAGATTTATTGCATATAGAACAGCTAAACTATATAAACTTCATAGTATTGGTTTGGAGTAAAGGGCACCAGGAGTAAATGCCGGAAATATGATTGCTTATCAGATTATTAGGGGGGAATTTGTTTGTTTGTTTGTTTAGTTAGTTAGTTAGTTTGTCAAACATATACGAGATAACAGGTATAAGTATAAACATGGACACGAACACAGGAAATGAGTACGAATAAATGGGGACAGTAGGACAGGGACTGTAGGCACACTGGTGCGCTTATGCACGCCCCCTTATAGACCTCTTAGGAATGGGGTGAGGTCCACGATAGATAGTTTAAGGTTAAAGTTATGGGGGTTTGAGGATGTAACAACAGAGTCAGGTAGTGCATTCCAGGCATTGACCACTCTGTTGCTGAAGTCGTATTTTCTGCAATCGAGTTTGGAGCGGTTTACCTTGAGTTTGTATCTATTGTTTGCCCGTGTATTATTGCGGTTGAAGCAGAAGTAGTCATTGACAGGTAGGACATTGTAGCAGACAATTTTGTGTACTACGCTTAGGTCAGACCGTAGGCGGCGTAGTTCTAGGTTTTCCAAGCCCAAAATTTCAAGCCTGGTGGCATAAGGGATTATATCAAGTTCAACGGAATAGTTTAAGGTAAAATGCACAGAGATCGGACAAGCATGAATGCTGGTCACAGAATGAACATTCCCTGATTTTAATCAGATTGTGTAGAAGCAGATTGTGTTTCCACAAGCAGTCTGAAATATATTAAAGATTTTGTGCATCAGAGCTGGTAATGATAGTTGTGCCTCATGTAGAATATTTTGTTAGTTCAAATACAATGACTACCATATCCTATTATAGCACTTAGGCTTATATACCACTTCATAGTGCTTTACAGCCCTCTCTAAGCAGTTTACAGAGTCAGCATATTGCCCCCAACAATTTGGATCCTCTTTTTACCTATCTTGGAAGGATGGAAGGCTGAGTCAACCTTGAGCCTGGTGAGATTTGAACTGCCAAATTGCAGGCAGCCGGCAGTCAGCAGAAGTAGCCTGCAGTACTGCACTCTAACCACTACGCCACCATGGCTCTATTACAAATGAACAGGACAGCTGCTATTATAACAGATGTCTTCTGGGTGGTATAAGGCATCAAAGTCAAGATAGTGTTCACAAATGTTTGTAGAAGGGTCAGGGATTGTTTGTGTAATCATGAATGCCACCATAGTTCCTCTCCCCGTCTGTTTCGTAGCATCTAGGAATTATTGGTTACAGTGAGTGATCCCCAATCTTTCTGGCTCCATGGAGCATCAGCAGCAGTAATGGCAGCGGTGTGTGTGTGCGTGCGTGTGTGTGTTTCACATCTGCAACCTAGATCCCATGCATGCGCAAATGAAGGTTCATGTGCTCACCTGCCCCTTCCATGGCCTGGTTGCCAACAGGCTGCGAACCAGTACCAGTCTTTGGCCCGGCTGTTGGGGGCCTCTGATCTGTTATGAAAACTAACTTCGATCTCATAACAGAAGAATTATTCTGAATAATAGCAAAAAATAGCTTTCTTCCCATGATAGGGGGGAGTTTGATTTTCTTATCAGCACAATTTAAATAATGTATAATTTCAATCCATTTAAAAAGAACAGTACTTTCTCTAGTTAATTTTGTTTTCCAAAATGCTGCTGATCCTAAACTGGCTGAAGTGTTTCCATGGAAATAATACAAATGACAGGGAATTATTAGCAAACATCACTTTATTATTTCCATTCTAGTCCAAAATGTTTGATTATAAGTAATTAATTGAAGTCCAAAGTGAGGTGTTTTATGTAGGTATAATTCAGTAAAAAAATAAAAGCAAGCATCCTTTTTTATGAATTATTTACTATTTGTCCTCTCGGATAATTTGAGGACTGTGCTAAACTCAAATGGAAGATCTCTGGTCAGGATTTACTGAAGGCTTCTTTACTGCAATTAATAAAATATAATAACATAGTTGGATCTTAAAAGATAGCTGAATTCTGGCTTTTTTCAATGTCATCTGTACTACCTAAATAACTCGTTACGGTAAAGTCAATAATCCTTCTTCCAAGGCACATTTCTGCAAGTGCTTATAAAGGATAGCTTCACTGTTGGTGGAAGGAGCTGATGGGAAGTTAAGAAGAATGTTTTCATTACTGCTATATGCTCTCATCCTGTTGTCTTAAAGGGAGATAGTAGAGTAAAAGCCTTCTAGGGATAATAGTCCTGGAGGCAATGGTTTGATCAATGCTGAAATCAGTAATTCCATTCTGGCTGAGGCAGATCCAGCAAACCTCAAGATCTTTTCCTGCATCCACAGATAGGTTATGAAGTTCACCTACTGAATCCCAAGCACGGATAGTGCTGTAAGGGTACAGGAGCAGAGTTCCACAGGTCAGATATACTGACCAAGTATATCTGGTTAGCAGTAGAGTAGACACCAATGAATAATATCCCTCAGCTGTTATTTATTTATTGGCCTCAGTCTTGAGAGAAATAACCGAGAACAACTTTTAGACCATCATGTTTACCTTGTTATGCCATGCTTTGAACTCTGAATTCCACCTCACTTTGTCTCCTATCTTTTTATCATATACTTGGTCTTGACCTGTGCCAAGCCTGAGACTACATGTACACTTGCCATCTTAAGATACTGGTGAAAAAGATTCTTTTGAATCTTTTGGAAAGTTGTGTCTGAGTTTGCATATCTCTAGACCAGGGATTCCCAACCCCTGGGCCGCTGCCCACTACCAGGCTGTGGCCTGTTCAGAACCAGGCCGCATGCACAGGTTGACTTACGCAAATGGCTGGCTGGCACCACGCGCAGCTCAACTTGCGTGAATGGTGGCCAGGTGCACATGTATGTGCTGGCCTTCTCCTTGTGCATGACAGTTCCCCTCTCCCCTGCCACCCGCTGAGCCACCAACTGCTGCTCTAGATTACAGCTGGCATCCTGCTTACTCTCTTGTTGGCTGGCAGCCAACTGTGCTAGCATGAAAGAAAGAGACGATCAGCCTGGTGACCAATAACCTCAGTCTTCAAACCAGGTTTGAAGCCATCTGGAACTAAGTGAAGAAGAAACTAACTATCCCTTCATGATGCACCTTCTTTTAAAATATTGAATCCTGTATCAAGAGAAAAAGGTGGTATCTGTAATGGAGGGAGGGGTCGGTAGGAATGGTATTGATAAAGCTATCAATGGTTATTTAGCATGACAAATGGACACCTCCAGAATTGGAAATGCTACCCTTGTGCGTATTGAATCCAAAGCAATGAAATAACATTGTCTTCCTGCTTGTATTTAAGTTTCCTCTGGTTGATTCCCTGTGGAACCAAAGACTGGCTGAAGATTATTTTCGATCTGACTCAGAAATTTTTTGTACATTCTTAGGTGTCTTTACTTACGTATATGTGGTTTAACAGGTGGACATTGCTGTTTCTTCTCAAGCAAAGCATCAGAAAAAGAGGAATAAAAGAGTAATGTCATTCACTTTCTCTCAAACACAGATAAGATTTAGCATGCAGTTACTGGCATTATGTTACTGTCCACTAGCAAGCGAGAGGCTTCATTTATCAACTGCACTTCTTCAAGATCGCCTTATTGAAGATCATGTGGGTGATTTACACAGAAATATTAGAGTGAAGTGATGGAAGGGGAGTCTGGGAGGTGCAATGAAAAGACATGCGTTAGACAAGAAATAATGCTGCAGTTTTAATCTTTCCACCCACACTCCTTATGGTGCTGCCATGTGGCTCTTTTTATTATTGCTCGCTTATCTGTCTTCCTAGTGACTGACCCATTTAAAAGTTTGAAGTAATGAAATAAATTACAAAAATGAAAAATATTTTTAAAAAACCCACTTTGGATAGAATTTGCTTCTAGAGATAGGATTGTTTGTTTGGAAGTATGTTCTGTTGCAATTGATGAAACCTTGTTCTCAGTAAAAATGTTAAGACTAAACAAAAGTATACCATCCAATGTGACTGTTTATACTCAATTATGTGTAAAACTGTAGAGCTACAGTCACAAGTTATAACCATTAATAAGTAGACTCACCATGACAAATTGTGAAATCTAAGCCTGCACTTAAGCCTTTTATGTGTTTCACAGCCAAAGTATTTTTTTCCCTCCAAGCTCTGCATTATTTGTTAGATAGTGGGTAGAGATGACAGGAGACAGACTTCCAAAGCAGCTCTTTATTTCAGCTCTTGTGTAAGCAACCAGCAAAGAGCAGTCTGACAGCTTGCCCTTTTATAGGGAGCTGTCAGACAGACCAGCCAATAGCGTTTGAGCTTTTTCCCGCTCAAACGCTGGACCTGGTTGGAACCATGCAACACAGTTGAAACAGTTAGAACATAACACCCCTCCCCTCCTGGATGGAGCTGTCCAGCATACGTAATCACGCAGGTAGGCGGGGCGTTTTGGAGCCCTACTAGACCTGCGCAATTCAGTTGGTGGTGAGGCAGCGGCCTGTGCAGACAGGTCTGCTGCCGCTCCGGGGCTCGAGCATGGAAGCTCCTGGAAGGTACTGGGTGTGGCCTCCACGGCCGAAGG
>QLTV01001733.1:1446456-1462140 GCA_003457575.1 Thermophis baileyi | reverse complement strand
CGTTCTGTCTCCCCCCAGTGTTTTTGGCGCTCGCCTGCCTCCCATCCATCCATCCACCCCCCTTGCCTGCAAACTCCCACCCCACTCGCAAGACAGCAGCCGCCCGGCACCTCTTGCCATGTAGTGCCCACCCAGCAGACAACCCCCTCCCTCTGGCCGGCCAGAGCACCACTCACCGACCGAGCAGTAAGAGGCCGGTTGGGCCAGCCGCCTGCTGCCAAGTCTTCCGGGAGCGGCCACTCTGGGAGTGCGCTTCCTGCTCTATGGTTACAGCTCCATGCGGGGCTACGGCTCCCTTCGCCCTTCGCTGCCTCTCTGCCCCGGCTGCCAGAAGACACGGCAGCAGGTGGCTGGCCCGACCGGCCTCTTCTCCGCTTCCAGCGGCTTCCAGCCGGTGTTTACGTCTTGCGGCCTAGCCCGCCCCATCCACCGCCCCACCGCATGGAGCGAGACTTTTTCAGTCGGCACATGACATGGGACGCGACGCTGCCGGAGCAAGGTTGCCGCCGCCGTCGGCCCTCTCGCCTTCCCGGCTTCGGCTCCGGGATCTTTGGTGCGCATCGGGGCGCACACCTATGGAGCTCCGCCAGCCTCAGGGTCCACCAGGCTCTGGGCTGGCAGGGGCCTTGGGGCAGGCAGAAAGTGGAGAGCCGGCGGATGGACGTGCCAGGCGGTCTCCGAGCCTCACCAGGAAGGTAAGCCGAGCTGTCGAAGAAAGACAGACAGAGAGAAAGAAAGAAAAGAAAAAGATAGGAAGGAAGGAAGAAAGAAAGAAAGAAAAAAAAAGAAAGAAAAAGAAAGAAAGAAAGAAAGAAAGAAAGAAAGAAAGAAAGAAAGAAAGAAAGAAAGAAAGAAAGAAAGACTTATGACCACAATTGAGCCCAAAATTTTGGTTGCTAAGCAAGAGCGTTGTTAAGTGAGTTTCACCACATTTTACAAGTTGGCCACGCCCACTCGGTCACCTGACCACCAAGCCACACCCACCTGAAGGGGTGGAGGTGGGGGGCACTGAGGATGAGTTTGTAGCACCAAGGGGGTGGTGGACTGAAAAGGTTTGGGAACCACTGGTATAGAGTCTCCTGCTTGAGCAGGGGATTGTACTAGATGACCTACAAGGTCTCTTCCAACTCTGTTATTCTGTATTCTGTATTTCTAAATGACCTAAAGCCTTGCATTTTTTTTTTTCTATAATGGAAAGATAACATTTTTTTCCGGTGAGACCAGTCTATCAGGGCAACCTGGTCCACCCAAATAATGGAAAGATCAACAAAATTTTTTTAAAAGCTTTCAGATTTTAATTTTCAACTGAACAATATAAAATGCACAGGCACATTAGGACTTTGTGAATGGACATAGTCTGCCAAATTTGAGACACATTGTAGAAGTTATAGGATCAGAAGTTTTTAAAAAAGCAAAATGGTATCTACTTTGATTTTCCGAAAACAAAAAGAATCAAATTAAACTTTATTTCTTGGAAGAATTAGAACATTTGATCTTTGTGAGACAACACAGTTCATCAATGGAGGTTTTATTATTTAGGATCTTGCAGTGTGTGTATGTAATACAATTTGTATGAAAATAACATATAGCATAAAAGAGACCTGGAGTAACATTTACATAATTTCAAAAGAATGCATAGACATTTGTGCAAATGGAATTGTTAATGTTTCAGTCATGCTTTAGATGTTGTTTGTTGTTTGCTTGTAAATGTGTCTGAAAGTAGCAAATGTCAGAGAGATGCCTTTGGTAATATACATGGGGAAAAAAATCAAATAAAAAGATGCAGAAGTTAGATAATTGTAATTACTGAAAAGCATTTAGCTTTTCTTTTTGATTTTCTGCTCGGTGTACAAGAAAGTAACAGAAACTTCATTTGCTTCATCATTGATTGAATGGATGAACAATAGTTTACTGAGGGAATGCATTAAGGTATATTCTGTAGAGAAAATTAACATTTGGTATGCCCTTTAGTGGGACATTTGTTTTGTTCTTTATTGGTGGCAGAACAATCACACACATATATAAGAGCCGAGGTGGCGCAGTGGTTAGAGTGCAGCACTGCAGGCTACTTCAGCTGACTGCTAGCTGCAGTTCGGCGGTTCAAATCTCACCGGCTCAAGGTTGACTCAGCCTTCCATCCTTCTGAGGTGGGTAAAATGAGGACCCAGATTGCTGGGGGCAATATGCTGACTCTGTGAACCGCTTAGAGAGGGCTGTAAAGCACTATAAAGCGGTATATAAGTCTAAGTGCTATTGCTATTGCTATACAGCATTAGGTCACTGCTTAGTGCAACAGTACAATTTCTCTCTTCCCCTTCCTTGGCTCATATTCTTTCAAGCATAAAAGGGAAATCTTTCTTTCTGATGGTTGGTTTGTTTTGCTTTTGGACAAAGATGTTCAAGTCATTGTTGGGTTTTACTATCAGCAACAGTAGGGTTAAAAATCTGGTTTTTTCCCTTCTCAATTGCTCATTCTGTTCCATTATCAGTTTCTGCAGGCGTTTTGAACAAGAAGACATGCCCTGAACTCTGGATACCAGAAAACTAAGGTGAAAATGGGAAGGGTGCGTCAAGACTAGGTAAATCTTATTGGAAAAATACCTTGGGGAAATCCCTCAGTGCCTAGGTGGTGAGATTTGGGTCTCATCTTCTACTCGGTCAAGGCACAGATCTCTAATAATTTAAGAACCTGCAAAGGCTTGGTCAGCACACAGCTCTAGTAACATCCCCAGCTTAAAGACCACAAATTCAAGCAAGATTATATAGTCCGTTTCACACATGACTTTTCAAATGGGAAGGCGTGTTCTAATGTACAGAAGTTATGGTTAAATGTGTGGAAGAAAGTGGACTCTGGGTGTGTTTTTCCAAATGCAGTAAGTGAGGCTGAATGTGTATAGTTTTAGAAGAGTTGTGTGTGTGTGTGTGTGTGTGTGTGTGTGTACATACACATACAGTATATATAGTAGATAATGTATCTTTTTATGTGCCTGTGTGTAATATTTATGTACACATATGGCATATATACATAGGATTAAATAGTATATTTTGGATGTTCCGTAGTAGTAAATAGACAGGGAAATTGTATCTCGTTGAGGCCTTTGAGGCGAGGAGAGGCCAGGCACCCTAACCCCAACCCTAACCCTTGACACGACTGATGTCAAGTTGGCCACGCCCATCCAGTCACATGATCATGAAGCCACACCCACCATCACATGACCATCAAGCCACACCCACAAAATAAGCCATGCCCACAGAACCGGTAGTAAAAAAAATGTAGAACCCACCCCTGGGGCACTCCTAATGGCTAACCCACATTTAGTCATTTATTCTAAGCAAGTGGAAATTTATCTTGGCATATGCAAATAATAATGGCATTGCCATAGCAACCTATTATAAGGCTTGTCCTAATAGATGTAACAGCTGTTTCACAGAGTGGCGTGCAGTTCCATCCAGTGGTGTACTGCTAAATGTTTAAGAACTGGTTCTGCTGACCTGTTGCTGCCCCTGTGCAATGCCACTAGCCACAGATCAGCTGATTGGTGTGCTAGGTAATGAGATTCTCCTCTGCTGTTAAACAGCTTGCAAAATTCCAGAAAAGTCAGTAAACAGCTCTTGTGAGCCAGTGTAAACTGGCTATAGCATAACACTGGTTACACCACATCTGAACTTTAGCCTTCAATTTGGATAAGCACAGTGACATTTGCTTATCTATTCTGTACTGTTTCAACAAACTTGGCATCCTAATGATAAAGTCTGTTTGACTAAAGCTAAACCTTGTATTGGGACTAAATGAATGACTCCTCCAAATGTTGTTGGATTTACGCATCTCTTGCAATTGTCACATGTCTGGATGGGGCTTTCCCATCCACAATCCTCCTACACAGTATTCTGCAGACAAAAACAATGAAAACCACACACACAAAAAAAACCTATTTCTAATGTGTTCCCATCTTATTGAATTGTCAGTCACAAAATTCCAGTTCTATTCCATATTACCATGCCTACAGTGCCATTTTCTTATAAGGATTGGAGAGAGGTTTGTGTACATGCATATGTATATTTTGTAGTTTTGGATCATTTTGGAAAGAGATGGAGGACCCCCAGATTCATTTCGCCTCTAGATTCGTCAAGAACTTCCCAAATTTAGCTAGAAATTGCAGATAATGGCTTGATTCTTTCTCTGTGAAAGAGATTTTTATTTTTTTTCTACCTAGTCTCCGGAATGTCTTTCTCCTTCTAGGGAGTATGCTTTTTGTATTGTGAAAGATAAAGTGGCTGCTGCTGGTTCTGTTTTTCTTTTCTATTGTGTGTGCATTTTTCCATCATTTGATGGAGTGACCTCACTGCTCACTCTTCCCAAACTGTGGAGACTCAATAGGAAGATGGAAACAAAGAAATTGTGGAGTCCTTAGTACTCTCTGAGCTTAGTTATTTTCTTGCAAACATTTTATTAACCAACTAGGTAACATCTTCAATGCTAGAAGGGATCGGGGTTTGCTCTTTGTCTATATATGGCAGCTTGTCCTGTCAGTGTTGATGGGAATGTTTTTGTTTTTCTTGGTAATTCTTTGATTAGGTTGTTGTTTACTGTTTGCTAGAGTTGGTAGTTCCTTGCTTGGGGTATTGTTCACTTATTGATTGTTGGTCTGGTATTAATCCTGATGTTTCTGGACTTTGCTCGATCTAGGATGCTCACAGTTTCTCAGTTGAAATTATGGTTAAGTTGGTCAGTGTGTTGTTAAATTAAGGAGTTTTCATCATGTCTTCTGACTGCTAGTTGGGGCTCATGGATGCACCTTCTAATCTTCTGCCTGTTTGCCCTACATAGTGGCTGTTACATTGTATGTTGCAGATGACTTCTGTTTCTTCTCTTGGGCTACTGGTTGCAGTCCTTACATTGTATGTTGCAGATGACTTCTGTTTCTTCTCTTGGGCTACTGGCTCTTTTGGTTTACTTAGGATGTTTTGGAGGGCTTTAGTTGATCTGTGTGCTATGGTGACACCATGTAGCTGCCATAGTCTGTTGGCTGTTTCTCATATGTTTTTATGTGTTATTGTTTTCGTAGCTTGTGGTAGTTGTGTTGTAGTGCGTTGAGTGGTCAGGCACTTTTTGATAAAGTTGTGTAGGTACTCATTTTGATGTAAGATGTTGCATAGGTCGTCTGTTTCTTTTTCCTGATGTTCAGTATTGTTTCAGCAACATCTTCAAACAAAATGCTATGAAAAAGATAATAATGCCATACATCAAAAACATCTCATCTTTTATTTTCATCTGGGGGGGAGGGAAGCAGAGGAGGAGCTGCTGACTCATTTGTAATAAATCTAAAACTTCCAAGCTAGATCAATCTGAATTTTTACATATACTGACTGTAGGACATTGATGGCCATAAATCAAAAGATATTCTCCACTTGTAAAGCCCCTGCATCAGATAAGTAGAAGGAAACTTTCTTTTGTAACAAAAGCTTTATATTTTGATATTCATAGTAGATTGTTTGCTATGTATCGAGCCACAGGTGTTCCTCCTGGAAGCCACTTATGTAAGTCACTGTTATACTTCAAAGCAATAAGTTTAATGGCCCTTTATGTAAAGAAACACTTTTTTTTTGCAAAGGATGGAAATGTGAAATGTTCTTTTATAATATGCACCATTGGTCAAGAAATGAAATAGTGAATTTGACTCTTTTTTGTCTTGAAAAACAACCACCACAGAAAAGGGTTGAGTCACAAAATCATCCTTGAAAAATAACTTTGCTGTGATTCATAGTTGAATGAGTGGACTATTTGATTAAAAGGCTCCAGAAATGCAACAAAAATCATATATATCTATATCATCTGTATCTATATTTATATCTATATCTATATTTGTGTCTGTGTTTTGAAACCATCTGTAGAATTTGAGCATGAATATTTTACAAGTTATTTCAAAATGATGTATTATCTTCTGTGCTGGATTTATTATAAAAAAGAAAAGAAAAATAACCTTTTTTTTCCACCTCAGGCTTTGTTAGTTATTCATCTTAGGCAGTTCCCCAGCAGACACTAGTTAATAACTACTTTGTTTCTAAGTCTGAAAAAGTCACATTCTGTAGAGGCTTAAGCCGAGATATCATACAATGATGATGAGATAGCTAAGGTAGAAACGACATACTCCATAGGAGACAGATATCTGGAGATGACATTTTAATGCATATTTATTATTCGTTTGCAGACCCATCACAATGATTTGAGGATCAAAGTCCTGATGTTCTGCTAAAGGGACTTTAAATTGTTATTTGTCTTCCCTGATCAACATGTTACCTCCTAAACTCTGTTTACTGGATTTGTATGGCGCTAATTCCAAACAGACTCATGGTGGCTTACAGAATAACACTGAAACCATTTGCAATGTAAGATTTTAGACAGCCATATAAAATCATAACACACACACACACACACACACACACACATATGTTTTTTTCTCTGTTAAATCACCTGGTATACCCAAATATGGGAGGGAGCATACTGCTTCCTTTTTGCCTTTCGGCCCCTCCAGGGGCCATCCAGGCAGTTACTTACAAACGACAGTCCATTTCTATATGTTACATATTTTTACATAAATAAAGGGAGACTAGTATAGATCTATTTCAAGCTATTTAGCTCTCATCAGCTAGCCACACCCTTATGGGATTAGAACCTGGGCCACTTGCCTTGTTAGGCAAGTGTTTAAACCTCTGAGCCACAGGATTCTTCTCCCTATCTGCTTGTTCCAGGGACAAGGATATATATATGTTTTTTTCTCTGTTAAATCACCTGGTATACCCAAATATGGGAGGGAGCATACTGCCTCCTTTTTGCCTTTCGGTTTTTATTTTATTTTATTACTGTTTTATTACTGAAATTATACATGTATATATAATGTATATAATTATACATTATACTATTTATTACTAATATGGGGGTGATGGGGAGGGCAGAAGAAACAAAGGGCATTGCTGAGTACTCAATCTGGGTCTCCCATATGGTGTTTATAAAGTAAAACTCATCACTTACTTCATATTAACATACTCATATTGAATGTATTTCTAATTAAGCAAATCCTGTTTAATTAGTTAAAACTTCAATCAAAACTGATTCTAAGTGGTGAACTCTCTCCCTTTGCAACAAAGGATAAAACACTATTAAATACATATGTAAGAAAATAAATAAACCTGGTTGCTGTTGTCACATAAAGCTCTCCTGTACAACTACAATTACTCACACTTCAGCTTGTATTGTTGTCAGGCAAAGAAATGTGATCACATGTATTCACTCTTACTTTTTCCTCTGAAAGTATGCTTCCCCCCTAAAATTTATATATTTGGGATGGATTTAAATCTTGGAAAAACATTTTATATCTCAGACCTCCAGATCAGTAGTGGGTTCTAAAACCTTTTACTACCAGTTTGCGCTCGCACGCAACACTTCTGTGCATGTGCAGAAGCGTCCCGGGTGGGTGAGCGGAGCCTCCCATCGCCGCTGCTACCAGCTCTAAGAACCAGGCCAAACCGGGAGCAACTCACCACTGCTCCAGATCTGTCATTTTAAAACGAGAGGATAGGAATCTGATTACAGATGTCCTGCAACTGTTGATGCTTTGAAAATGTTTCTCGAAGCTTATGTTTCTATTTCTCCCACTACATTTTCCTCAACTTTTCAACTGCTTAAAATTTCCATAATGGCAACTGCTTGAGTTGGGAACTGATTTTTGAAGACCGATTGGAGACTGATTTTTCAGTCTCGAAACTTTACAAGCTCCATTTTTGATGAATTGCTGATCTGCTGTCTCCTATTTACAGTCATGGGAGTTATGGAAAGGTATGCAGCGCTATGCAGTTCAGCAGAAAAAGACATTCCTCTAAGTCCTGCTCTTTTGACCCCAAAATATTGTCCTTTTTAGCAGAGCAAATATAAACCAGTTTTTCCTAGTTCTGAGATTCAGCATTCCCAGGAAGCAGAACATAGATTTAAATGTTGACCTGTTTTCTAGCTATGTCAGAGTTCAGATTTTTTAAAAAATAATCATGGCTTGGTGTTTCTTCAAGGATAAAACATTATTTAAAAATCCATTATATTTCATATTGCTGAAGTGCCTGCATCAGAGAGCTGGATCCTGTTGCCTGTAGCAATGCCAAACTGCGGTAAGAACTCAACAATGCAATCTTCTAAAATGATGTGGCCAGCTAGGAAGAAAAGGGGATTCCCAAAGAGCACTTTAAATGAATAACATAATTACATTCCATCAAAATATTTCAGTACCTAAAACAGAGTGCAGAAATCAATTGTGTGGTTTGTTAGTTTGGTTAGTAGCTTAGGAACAGATGGTAACAAAACAAACAAACCTATATATACATATGCATATGCATATGCATATGCACATGCAAAAGCACATACACATGCACACACACGCGCACACGCACACACGCGTGCGTGCGCGCGCGCCTACACACACACACACACACACACACACACACACACACAGTCTTCTTCCTCTTTTTTCCTCCTCTGGTATGTAGGATCTGACTCATACTTCCATGAAATCAACAATGGGAAGGTTACCATTTCTTAAAGAACAACATATTTTTAAAAAGAAAAAACTTATTAAAAACATGTTAAAATATTGCAGGATAAGATTGAAATTAGCGTTGTCTTTCAACTATAATCCTGAAGCATCTCAATTTAGTGATATGCAAAAAATAGGATTAATTGTTTTCGTTATCAATAATGTAATTTTAAACATAAGCCGATGCACATTTTTACCATTTTGGTGTTATCTACTGGGGGCGTTTGTCAAGCAAGATTCTGGCCCAATTCTGATATAGTTTGAAAACTGAATTTTATTCATTAAGACTGAATAAACAGACATCATGATCTAAGGCAGATGTCATCAACCTGGACAATCTAATGGTCAGATCCTAACTGACGTAGATGATTTCAAAGACCAGGAATAGATTATATAGCCTAAGAAGTGATAATAGCTGAGTTTGGGAATGAGTAGTTAAAGGAATATTTGTTTATGTATTGGTGGCTCAGCTTACAGTATATAACTGATAATAAAGTCTGAAAGACAGTGCTTGCCTATCAACTGGATTTGTTAAGGTGGAATGGGAGGAAGGAAAGGGAAATAGAGATGTCCTGAATGCTCTAAAGAAGTGTTTTTCAAACTTGGCAACTTTAAGATGTGTGGACTTCAGTTTAGTTGCCAACTTTGAGAAACACTACTCTAGAGCAAAGGCACATGAACAGACATATCGCCTCACAGCTTAACAAAAGTGAGGAGCTACATACTTTACCTTGGGAAATTAGACAGAAAATGTACTTTTGTTTCTATCCAAGGCACAGTCCCTCATTTTGACTGAGTATCCCCATAAATGGGTTCATTCCTGTGTATCACATGATAGACTACATCATAGAGTGTTTAATATATGATATATAGAGTGTTTAATATATGATATATAGAGTGTTTAATATATGATATATAGAGTGTTTAATATATGATACAGCTAATCTATTCATGCAACATTCACTCTACATTCTGAAAAGATTTCCAGCCTTAGTGACATGGATCCAGTTATAACTACTTATACTTTTTAAAAACAATTCTTGATTGTTTTGGCTGCATATTTATTTATTTAACAAATTTATAGGGATGCCCATCTTAGTGGGGCAGCACACGGGGCAGCATACAATCAAGAATTAAAAACAATGTCACAACTGTTAAAATGTTCTAAAGAATAAATAAAAGCAGACAGGTTGCTTGCCTCTGACCTTGCCAGAATTAGTTCTCACTACTTCTCCATCTCCTATTATAATTTAATTCCAGTTTTCATTTTTTAAAAGTGCTGATGGTATCATGAATAATGTTTTCCCGATAGGATTAAGCATTGCTTTCCGAATATTTGCTCTCTTAAATTGTATATGCACGTGCTAACTGAAATCCAATTTAGGTTTTGTTTAAGTAAATTTAGCCAGGAAAGTATGAATACAGTTGTTAAATGAAGGACAGAAATATTTCTAATTATTCATGTCCTTTTTCAACTTTGGAGTGATCGTTCTGACCTCAATGGAAATGTTCTGCTATCAGAAGGAACCGCTCCAATTTCATGAAGATAATAACTCTAGCCTTGAAACAAACAACTGAACAACCACCAGGATGCCTCATTTTGTCTTTAAAGCGTTTTGCGTAATTCTGATTTTTTTGTAATATCACGTTTGGTGCTCTCATTCTATCTGGTCTGTGGTAAAATTATTTGCATAATTAAGATTAATAAAATATTCAGAACAGCCTAAGAAATTGCATTTTTGTGAAATCATATTATAACATTATTCTATGAGTCTCTGAGATTAATTGCAGTACAGAATTAACTATCTGCTATATTTTTCAATTCTCCTCATCTTGTCATTGGGAATTCTCATAGCATTTGAGAATGGCAATTCTCATTCAGCCGGATGAAAGAGAATTTGCTTTTGAAATTTCTTTCAAAGAAAAGGATAATTTTAACAAACTCACATGGCAGGAGAGTGATGTTTTGGTACTTTGTTAGTTACAAGGTGGCCAAGAGATGAGGTTGAATGTTCTACTTATGTACAAACAGCTGCCTATAATCTTCAGATCTGGCTTTCTGGATTTAAATGAATTGTAAAGATAAAGACATAACGAGGGAATTCCTCCCTTACGTATTTCTCAGACTTTGGAAGCAAAGAAAGATGTCTAATAAAATATAACATTCGACCAGTAGCATCCTTCCAGAGAAACTGATAAAAAGTAATTCTAAAGTATGTCCAAAATAAGATTTAAAACAAAAACAGACACTTCTTTTTCAGAAGAAGACTTTGAAAAATGATACTTTATTATGAAACATTAGCTTAATCCCCACAAGTTTTTACAGGTCCCAGTTTGTTTATATCAATTTATTAAAAAGGTAAAGATAAAGGTTTCCTCTGTCCAACAGTGTCTCTGTTTCTTAGCTGAGGGAGCCAGGGTTCTCCAAAGACATTTCCAATGCATTACCATGTTATAAACTTTGTCAGAGTCTCCTTTCTCCAATAGAGAGGGTTTTCATATAAAGAGAGCTTCCTCTAATGGTCATTGCCATCTAAATAGAATAGAATAGAATAGAATAGAATAGAATAGAATAGAATAGAATAGAATAGAATAGAATAGAATAGAATAGAATAGAATAGAATAGAATAGAATAGAATAGAATAGAATTCTTTATTGGCCAAGTGTGATTGGACACACAAGGAATTTGTCTTTGGTGCATATGCTCTCAGTGTACATAAAGGATACATTCGTCAAGAATCATGAGGTACAACACTTAATGATTGTCATAGGGTACAAATAAGCAATCAGGAAACAATCAATATTAATATAAATCGTAAGGATACAAGCAACAAGTTACAGTCATACAGTCATAAGTCATAAGTGGGAGGAGATGGGTGATAGGAATGATCTCTATAGTGTTGTTTTGAGGGTAGGAGTTGAAACAATTTATGTCCAGGATGTGAGGGGTCAGTGAATATTTTAATGTAAATAAATACATAGCTAACAACTAAAGATTGAACATTTGTTTAAACCATATATTGACATGTATTTGAATTGCATCCATAGATTACCACTTGATGGTTCAGTTCAGAACACTCTTCTGAGCCTCTTGCTCTGCCAACTATCCAGGTGCAGATTATGCTTTTTCTCATTTGATCATTTCCTAGGCAACAACAGCCAAAACCATTGTAGGGAAAGATAGGCAGGACAAGACTTCTTCAGGCATACCTGATCAATTTATGGGTTTTCTAGTGGATAAAATTGCTCATATCTACTTTGGGCTGGTTGGTTGGTGAAACCAGAAGAAGGAAGTTTATATAATTCTCTGTCTGTAGATCAGGTTTGCCTCCCCCACTTCCAATGGAGTTGATCTATGTGTATTTTGGCTCCTTAGGTGACCAGGCAGAGTATGGAATGGTTGGATCCAGGAATCAGTCAACAATCTTCTTCCAAACTGTGTATTGCTGTAGGTAGACCAGAGAGAACACACAACTAGATAAATGAATCCTATGTATTATAAAGCTACATTAACTTGTTTATTATAAAGCTATATTAACTGAATCTTGCAAGCCAAAATAAAAATCAATACAATTAAATCTGAAAGTACAATTCTCCCACAGTCTCCTTTACAGCCTAGGAAACTAGGAAAGATCCCTTCTGAGCCTCTTGCTCTGTCAACTCTCAAGGTGAAGATTATGCTTTCTCTCATCTGACCATTTCCTAGGTAACATCTCTTCACCTTGTTTCCCAAGGTATTTTTCATATACCATTACAATTGCTATCTGCCTTGAAGGGGACAGTAGTGCATCGTTTTCTAAAGAAGCGGTTTATTGACCTGAATATATTTAATAGATATTCTCCATCTCCAACCTACCATTCGTAAGAAAAATTGTAGAGAAGGTAATGACAAATTAGAGCCTCATAAAGGAAACAGATTATCTTGTCAAATCACGGGACAGAAATGAAACAATCTGGGACAAAGTACCTTTTAAGATTGCACAAGGCTTAGGTGATCACCAACACCTTAGCAAGCATCAAATTTTTGAAGAAGGATCCCAGCCTTCTTCATAAATTGTAAAGTCCACTAGCTGATTACAGCCCATGTTATATAATGTAAATATGCATAAGGCAAATGAGTAGCTCAAAGGAAAAGGAAAATATTAGAATGAACTACCCTGTTTCCCCCAAAATAAGACATCCCCTGATAATAAGCCCAATCGGGCTTTTGAGTGCATGGCAATAAGGCCAAGCGCTTATTTCAGGGTTCAAAAAAATATAAGACAGGGTCTTATTTTCGGGGAAACACAGTAGGAATCAAAATGTGGCACATTCCCTGCTAGAAGACAGGCCAACAGATATATTTCATTTCACTTGGTTGGAAAAGTATCTGCAGAAATGCAATTACCGCCCAAGTTCTAGTCTAATAGAGCCTTCTGTGTGAGTACTCTGTCCCTTCATAAGTTCAGATAGGTTTGATGTTTTTCTTAGTTTCCAAGACCTGCAAACTTCAATAGTAATCTGAAACTGTGCTTCAGTGTTAGATACTTTATACTTTTTTAAAAAGTATCTTCCATCATTGGCAGCACTTTAGAAGAGAACTTTAATATTGCCTTTGATGTTGCAGATTGTTGGGTGATTGAAAACTGCCCCCTTCAAAGATTTCTTGTGTATTTTCCATCAGAGAAGCCTGCAGACTCTAATAGCATTCTGAAGATCGGGCTGTGCTTGCATGTTAGATATTTTCTATTTCTTTTTTTTTTTTTAATGTACCCTGGAAAATCCTTGAAAAGCGAACTTTAGTTTTCCTTTGAAGCTATAGATTGTTGGGTTTCTGAAAATTGCACTTCTTCAAAGTTTTCTCCTATTTGATACTAACGCTGGACAGTAACCACTGAGTTTGATCTTTGATGAAAGGAAGGCATTTTGTGTCCCCTGGTATAATTTTATCAATATCTTTATATGCAGTATGCACATAAACACAATTAAGCTCCCCTAAACTCTAACTTTGTTCACCTGGTTCATTTATTGATGTCAAATTATAGTGAGATGTCTATCACCTCAGATTAATTTTATAACTTCAGGTGCTTCAGGTTGATGAGACAATCAATTAAACTTGTTCCAATTAGAATGAAAAAAACTATTAGCTTTTCTTCATGTGGGTTGGACATAACATTGGTTTTGCCTAATACAGAACTGAATTTGTTCTCCTTCAGTAGGATCAGAATGGTTGTGTCTTAAATATTGTTCAAACAATTACACAAAGAGGAGTTTCTGTACATACCAGGTTTTTCCTCCTTTCTGAATTGTCTACTTTGTCTGAACTAGAATTGGCAGCACTTTAGAAGAGAACTTTAATATTGCCTTTGATGTTGCAGATAGTTGGGTGATTGAAAACTACCCCCTTCAAAGATTTCTTGTGTATTTTCCATCAAAGATAACTTTTTGAAAAGCAGCATCCAAGTTGTGTGGATAAAAATTGGGTGGATGATTTATCCGAATTTCTTCAGAAGAAAGGAAAGTGCTCCAACATCTCTTAAAATCTATTACTATTAATTGAAATATTGGAAGACAGGAAGACTACTATTTATTGGAAATAATATTGTGCATTTAAATACAGAAAATTATTAGGCATTCTTTATCCAAATTGTGAATAAATAAATATAAGAATATCACATTCCATCAAAAAAAAATTTGTCTCCATTGAAATCATTTTCAGAGCAAATTCTCTTTCATCAAACTGAATGAGAAACTACTAAGAAAAAAAAGTGCAGGAGAATTTCATCAAAGGATACTGTTTGGAATAAATTTGGAAGTGATCTCAGAGGTCATCTGGTCCAACTCTTTGCTCAATACACAATGTGATAAAGAATTTGAGGCAGATAGTTATCCAACCTCTACTTGAATACCCTAATGAACAATAATAATATACCACACACAAGATGACTACATCGCTGAGTGAAAACCTTTACCATCAGGAAAGTTCCCCTAATATCTAAATTGAATCTACATTTTCTTTAATTTCAGCACATTTGTTCTGGTCCTGTCTACTAGGGCAACAGAGAACAACTTAACTCCCTCCTTTGTATGAACATCCTTTAAATATCTGAACACTGCTGTCACATATTCCCCCCTCTCCTCAGTCTTTTCCGCAGGCTAAACATAGAGTTCTTTTAATTATTCCTCATAGGATTTAGATTCCATCTTGGTAGCCCTCTTTCGAACTCATTGGCATTGAGTTTGCATTGCAGACTTGGTTTCAAAGGCAAACTTTTAGTAGTAGAGAGAATTATGTATGTCACAGGCTATATTTCTTTGGTAATGAGGCAATGAGAGTACAGGAAGGTATTTTGCGAAGAACACTGGAGGTTGGTTTGGTAATTAGCAAATTTTGCACAAATTATATTCCAGTTGTGTAGTTATTATTTTTGATACATAGAATGTATTTCAACCTGGATTTTATATTAAAAAACCCTGTATTCCATTTGGTGGGTTTTTGTTTTTGTTTTGAAAGGATATCTTTGCCACATTAATCCTGTTGGTATCAAGCAATGCTGGCAATATAGCTTAACAAATGAAACATAGGGCGGGAAAAGGCCATTGAATCCCACCTTGTTTGCTGCAGGAATCCAAATTAAAGCTTTGCAGACAGATGACTGTGTATGATCCCACAATCTCTCTGAGTAATTGGTTCCAATGCTGTGCTGTCTGAGGCTCCCCCACCCCCTTAATATTAAATCAGAATCTGTCTTCCTGTAACTTAAAGCCATTATTCCATTATACCTGCACTTTTGGAATGAGAGATAACTGTTCTTAACCTTCTTTTTTATTTAAGAGTACAGACCTGGACACAGTACTCAAGGTAGGACCCGTACAAAGCCGAAAAAAATGTATTTCTCTCAATTTTGAAATTATATTTCTGTTAATGGAACCCAAACTGAATTTTCTTCTTTCGAGTCACATTGCTCTGCAGGACCATAGAATCAAGCACAATTGCAAGATGATGACGACAAAGTTGTTTTCAAGTAATATTGAAGAGTGTGTGTGTGTGTGACTGTGTGTGTGTGGGTGTGTGTGTGTGTGTGTGTGTGTGTGAGGGTTGGTGTGTGTGTGGGTGTGTGTGTTG
>QLTV01001733.1:1417301-1428256 GCA_003457575.1 Thermophis baileyi | reverse complement strand
TTCCACCTACCTCCCCCTCCTCCTCCTCCTCCTCCTCCTCCTCCTCCTCCTCCTCCTCCTCCTCCTCCTCCTCCTCCTCCTTTTCTCTCTCTCTCAGAGAGAGAAAGAGAGAGAGGGGGGGGGAAAGAATGGTTCCTTTCCTCTTATTTGTTACTCAAATCCTCTCAACCCCCATGCTTCCTCATATAAAGCCATATGCTGTGAACTCAGGGGACAATTTTGCTCTCATGTTGTTTTCAGTGATTTGGGGCTGGCAATTTGTGATAAACAGTGGCGTTCACTAGAGTTTATCTGGTGTTGCAGAGGCAATTCATGGTAGTGGAATATCTTTTGGCTACAATCTCACAGCAATTCCATATCCTCTGAAGCTACTTTAATGCTTCGAGGAGGCACATTTGGCTATTGCAAAATTGCTTTTCAAAGCAGTCTCATACATACAGATACTCAAATTTGCATGCATTTTTTCCATCTTCAGGCAGAAATAGTAAGGAAACTGAGACAATTAAAACATAATTGAAATAAGGTAAGAAAAAGGAAGAAAAAAATATGTCCAGGAGAAGAGGTACCTGAACAATAAAAAAAAGAGTGTTATAAAAAGAATTAAAGTTTCCCAAGCAGCAGGAGGAACATCTACAGTGAAGAAGACATTGTTGTTGAACTTTTGGGTACCTCTGAAGATAGCTAATCAGCATGATTTGGGAGAGATGAATCACTTTCATCGGCTTGACTGGCTATTCTGAATCCTTTTTATAAATTTTTTGGGAGCTTGACTTGTAGAGGTCAAAAGTCTTCAATAAAGGAGAAGGTAGGAGGAGGTGTCTTCTCATGTTGTGAATGCTAAGCAGAAAAAAACACACATATACTGACAGAGCTGAATATTGTGAATATTGGATATGCATTTCTTGTACCAAGACCCAAATATCACATGAACTCAGTTATTTCATTTCCAGTATCACTGAACTCACCATATCAATGGCATTGCAGTGTGGGTGAAGAAATCAAGAAAGGAAGCACTACCAATTTTCTGTTCACCCCAGTGGGTGGCCAATGGACATATCTAACTCTTGCAGAAGGAGGAAAAGGCATACTTGTGGCCTCTGGCCATATCTGATAAAATCTGAAGTTTTATCACCAGAGCCACCTTTCTTTTTCATCATTTTAGAAACCAGGAAGGACATCTATACCTTTAGGTGACTCTTAACTCACTTAGCAGTGTTGATATATCTTCAAGCACTCATAATGAAACAAGCCAGGCATGTAAAAAAAAAAAAGATAAGCCCAGTGAGCATAACAGTATCTGAAATCTCTCAAATGCTTTTATAATATAACTTAACAGTTTATTTACAAGTATAAAGTTAAATCTATAAGCCAAAAGGTAGATGGCATGGAAACTCCCCCAGAAAGAAGCAAGTTCAGTTCTCTAGCTAAGTGCTAAAAATCGGGGCTGTTGAGTGTATTATTACCATGGAAGAGAAAATGATCACAATCACAGCCCTATTTGTACTACTGCAGTGAAAGAGGATTTTTTATTTATTTTTTGAGATGTAATGAGATGGCACCATGCCTGCTGGCAGGGTCATTCACAGAAGAGACAAACAAGTCAAATTGGCAGCCATGACCCCATGCCAGCCCTTCAAAGTAGTCCAGGTCAAAAAACAGACTCTACAAGAAATACTGGAACTCTTTTGACATCGGCTTAATGTTGACTGTCAAATCAAATCAAATCTTTATTACGGTCATAGACCAGTGTAAGAAATCAAGCTTTGTTTTCCTTTTCCTCCCTTTTGGACACCAAAGAGTCAAGGCAAAGCCAGCTTGGCTTTCTTTTTGATGCTTCTCTTGTTTTCTGGGTTTTAAATAATGTTTTGTAACAGTCGTTTGCATAATTTCTTCAAGGGCATCTCTCTACTCTCTATACAACATGATCAGAGTTCTTGCCTTTCGTTGTGTGTTTGTGACAGGTGCAACACATAATACTCCCTTCTCTCCCACTTCTCAACCTGCAAGCTCCCCCATGCACTGGACCTTCCTTTTCATTTCTGATCTTTCATTGTTTAATGGCAGGACCTAAAGGCTGATCCTGCAACAAATAAAACTGTCTGAAACTTTGGTTCCAGATGAAGGGAGTTATTGATACAATTCAACACTGCATACACTAGCTTTTAGTACCCACTTGGCTTACTGATTCCCAGGGACAATAGATATAGTTAGCAGAACGGCTCTAACTTTTATCTCCTTTCCTTGACCAAGGGCTTATCTGCATTGTTCAGTTGCCCTATCACCAAGGCCCATGCAAAGGAGTTGACACAGTTTATGTCCAGGATGTGAGTGTCTGCAAATATCTTCTCAGCCCTCCTTCTGAGAATAATAATTGCACAGTATTGTTCAGTCTATTCAATATAAACATTAATTGTCTGGAGTTTGGGGAAGGTTGAATTACATGTCACTGCTAGATCAGGGGTGGGTTCTGGATTCTTCTACTGCCGGTTTGCTCAGGGACGCACCGCGCGGACGGTTTGCACAGTACTAAAAAAAAAGGCTTCTGCGCATGCGCAGAAGCAAAAAACAAGATGGCGGCACCTACGGCACCACCGAGAGAACCGGCTCAGGGGTATGGCAGGCCTGGGTCGCTGCCGGTTCCAGCGACCCAGGCCGCCAAGTTACTAACAGCTCTATAGAACCGGTCCAAACTGGTAGGAACCCACCTCTGTGCTAGATACCAAAGAAAATAACTCTAGTTTAAAATGTACAGAAAATTAGAATAAATTTCAGTTGGAAAATATTCTGGCAAAGGGAAAAAAAGACAAATTATTTTCACAATTATAATGGTAAAATGATTTATGCATACTTTCCTTCACTCATTGCACTCTCAGTTTCCTTTGACTCAAAATAAATTTATGATGGGACTTACTGTATTTAGGAGCATTGTATCTGGCCAAGTAAATGACAACATTTTTTCAGGATCTCGAAGAGTCATTCTGAGTTTTGCAGTTCAAATAAAATACATTTAACTTACCAACATTTTGTTAAGAGTGAAAAAGTAACTTAAATCAGCACCCATCTTGGCAACTTATCTTCTTTCAGGGAGATTAATAATATTTCATTAATAGAAGGAGAAGGATTGAGAGATAACAAAATATGTATTGTTCTATAATAAAACACATCTCAAGAGTTATTTAGGTTATTGTATTTTCTTATTTAAGAAATCTTTATATAACACAATTATGTGCAATTTGAGTATTTATCTAGTATAACCTATTGTGCTATCAGCAGCTCTCTAGGAACCTTGAAAGAGATTTTTTTTTTTAAATTGCCTGAGCCTTTTGTAGCACTAGAAATGGAACTGGGGAACTTCTGTTTGAGTTGATTATAACTCTTCCATTCGATAGCTAAGATCTCATTCCTTGAAAATTATGTACTTCATTCAAGGAGATAATTTTAGAATGTTTTTCTTAAGTACAATTGCATGGAGATCTTCTACTGTAGGATTTCTGCATCCAATAGCATTCAATGAGGAGCATCTGCATACAGCAATACAAAAATTAAAATATAAACTGCCTTTATTACCATAGCAACAAGAGATCCCTTCTATTTTTCTTTTCACGAGCCCCTTTTTCTCCCTTTCCCACCACTTTCTTGTTAAGTGTATAAAGAGGAAGGGGTACTTTGAAAAAAGTTGGAACTAATGCTATTAATATAGAAAAGAGAAGGAAAGATCAGTGGTAAAAAAAATGTGCATTGCTTTGACTTGGATATTTGCTATAGCAAAACATCATAAATATTAAAAGCCTTAAACATGTTGATTTATTTATTTCTTAATTCTGTCTTGTCTGTGACAGACACCCAGAAAATTTCACAAACAAATGAACCCTGCACAGCTAGAACAGTGTTAATGAGTGTCGGTTTCCAATCACTGGCTTGGTGCCTTGCCTGCCAAGAAACATCAGTTGTCATGGCGACTTGATGCTCCTCTTTATTCCTTTTTTATTAAGCCTCTTGCCTTTCAGTACAGAAGGATATGGCTTGGTCTGACTTTTCGCAACATCACTTGTTTCGGCTGCTAAGGAAACAACGTGGCTGTACCAGACTGCTGTAAAAATGCACCAATAACTTAGCACAATAAATATCTAAAGCAATGTTACCATCTTCTATAAGGCTGAGATGGATGTGACTCCTCCATAGAGGAAAATAAACAATGTGGAAAAGGATTCCAGTGGATTGTTTGTGAGACCATCCTATTCCAACCTCTCCACCATAGCACACCTTTTTATTTAAGAGCCGAGGTGGCTTTATGTAAGAGCCGAGGTGGCGCAGTGGTTAGAGTGCAGTACTGCAGGCTACTTCAGCTGACTGTTCAGCAGTTCAGCGGTTCAAATCTCACCGGCTCAAGGTTGACTCAGCCTTCCATCCTTCCGAGGTGGGTAAAATGAGGACCCAGATTGTTGGGGGCAATATGCTGACTCTGTGAACCGCTTAGAGAGTGCTGTAAAGCACTGTAAAGCGGTATATAAGTCTAAGTGCTATTGCTATTGCTATTTATTTATCAGATTTATATCCCACTTTTCCTCTTGAAGCTCTGGGAGGTTTACATATAGATCTCACTTCCTTTTACCTTACAGTGACCCTATGAGATAAGATAGTGATATAGAGGGACTGCTCTAAAATCACCCATTGACTTTCCGTAAGGTAAACTTGAATTTGGTCTCCCAGTCCAACATTTTAACCACTTATACCGCAATAGATCGCAAATAAGCCTTTAACATAGTGCATCAGGGTATTAATTTGGCATTATCAGAACAGAAAACACAAAGCTGTGCTTCTTCACTGCATAGCATTATCTTTCAAATGTTGGAAAAAAGATGATATATTTATATGGGCATTTAAACAACACTGCAATAAACATGATGCATAGGCTGCCTATTCAGTATACATAATCTGATGTTTATATGGAAAGAAACACATTATCTATTGCTCTAATAACTGTTATATAGCTTGCATATAAAATAAGTTTCCAGTAACCAAGAATCAGTACATTATATCCATTTATCATTTGTCCTTCTTTGGAGAATTTTTTTTTAATCTTTAAAGTTTTGTTTTATTTTATTTTAATTATTTTCACTTAAGAGGCCATTGCTAACAGTGCATGCAATAGATGATTCAGAATGGCATTCTGAATTTCTTACTGAATTCTGTAAATTCCCCTACTATATTCATAATATAATATTCAAGTTATATGTTTTTGTCTAGAAATTTCTTTTTAAATTAGAAAAAAGAAAAACAATACACTACTGTAAAGTCTCATAATATAGTATACAGAAAAATTTTACATATTTTTTCTAATTTCTAATTAATCTATGTTGTCCATATATTTAATTTTCAGTGCGAACCATCCTGCTCTTATTTGTTACTTCACTTTCAAATGCAGATGTCTTCACAGTTCTTACCATTGTGTCTATGTAACTTTCAATGGTGCACTTGTTCAGGGACATTTTTTCTCTTTTTGAAAGCTATTTAAAGGAAAAAGACCAATATTTGGGTATATTATTCCATTCTAGGCACTGCCTTTTGAAATGAAAATGCCCAGATTCAGTTTCAAAGCAGTTTGTGGTACAATACTTTGATACACTTACCATTAGCAATAGTTTTATACACTCACCATTAGTTCATATACATACTTACAATACTCAATTAGATTTTTGTAGGATGCCTGTACATAATTCCTAAGCACTCTAGTTTGAATGAACAGTCTGGTTTTTATTTAGTGGTGATGTCCTGTTTGTGCAAGAGAGAATCTGTGGAAGAGAGGAAGCTGCAGCTGAAGTTCAGTGGGAAAATAAAACAGAGGGTGGAGGTTTTTTTCCATTCAAAATATTTCAGATTTAATTCTGGACATCTCTATACAGAACTGGAAAAAATTCCTATCTGAAACTTTGGAAATAAAGAACGGACAAATCAGGTATTTTTACTCTCATGTATCTAGTTGTGCTATTTTGTTCTGTTTCTCCATTTGCCCATAAAAATCATAGTAAACATTTTTTGTATATTCTATGTCCTAATGTATATTGCCTTATGCTTTAGTTAGAGAAATGGGAATTGGATAAATTCCTGTTCAAATGTGAACTGATCAAATTTCTGGTCCGAACTAGAGAACCACTGTCAGTCAGTAAGGAAGATCAGTAGCAGACCAAGTTATTCCTCTTTTTATCATCAAAGACTCTGCCATTGCTCCTTTTGTTCTCTTCACTCATACTAAAAAAGGCTATGAAGAATATCTAAGAGTATGATATCTAAGTCTGTCAGGTATTCCAAAATACTTTGATTACTTTCCTGATAATATTTCTGCATGAGGAAACTGATAGGAATAACTGTCTAGTGTGGCTACCTTCCCTTATGTAGCCTTCTAGAGTTTGGAGTTGAAATGAGTCCTCCCATTATAGATGCTGTGCTGGTTGTTACAGTGGTTCAAGATGCCTACCCATCCTAATACTTCTCTTTTTCACATCAAAATATCAACCATTCCACTCTTCTGCAGAATCAGGAGTATCTCATACTTCTCCAAATATGCTTTCGGGGAGTTAAAGAAACACTTCAATGCATGGATATATGTTCCTCTAGTCTGTAATAACGGAGTTGTACAAGTGATATCATTTGGTATAAGACATCTTTCTATGACAGAATCAAAATTGTGCTTTAATAGCTTGTCCCTTCCAAAGGTACATCACTGCTATGGTATGAATATTGTCATTTCTTTGTATCTAGATTTTATAAGTCACTTCACAAGTTTATTTTTCCAGCAAGAAAACAACTGTGGCCACATTCTAAGAAATAGCAATAGCATTTAGACATATACTGCTTCACGGTCCTTTACAGCCCTCTCTAAGCGGTTTACAGAGTCAGCATATTGCCCCCAACAATCTGGGTCCTCATTTTACCGACCTTGGAAGGATGGAAGACTGAGTCAACCTTGAGTCTGGTGAGATTCGATCTGCCAAATTGCAGGCAGCCAGCAGTCAGCAGAAATAGCCTGCAGTACTGCATTCTAACCACTGCTCTAAACTCCATCATATGGTTATTTAACAGAGTATGGTGGTTTCTGTGCATGGAAGAGGCATTTTAGCTTCATTTTGTTATTCATTCTTGTCTGTGTTGTTGTCTTTATAGCCTGATGCACAAATTCAGTGCAGAAATTATGATAAATATGCAATATATTATCTGAAACTGATAAAATCAACACCTGCACTTACCGCTGCACGTCTTCCATTGTACAAAATATTACCAGCCACCACAGAACAATTAAGAAGTCAAATAAGAATTAAGCTCACCATATGGAACCCAATCTTGCCTTCCTTTGCTTATGATAATTCTGTAGTGACAGATATATAAAAGTGATATAAGAAGTTATGACTCGGAAAAAGATATGGGAAATATTTTCTTACCACTAATCAGCCAATATTAAAATAGCATTTATTTTCAATAGATCCTGTTTTCCCAGCCATAATTACGTTTTGTACTTTCTGTTTAGTGACATTCATTTCCTAAATAGAAAAGTAGGATATGTGATCACAAAGCAGGCTGATTAATGGTCCGTGGATTATAGTACTTTTTTGGTGCTAAAACAAACAACTGATTGTGGTCAATTAGCTAATGTTTTACAGAAAGAACATTGTTCATGAGGTGGTAAAATCTGAATAGTTATTAGGATCTGGCTGGCATTAGAGCAGCACTATTTCCATATTTGTGGGGAGTCTATCGCCAACAACTATTGCCAACAACTATTGCCTATTGAAGTGGTTATTGTTGTTGACATATTTGGAACAGGATGGGCAGCACTGACGATAAATCTGAGAAATGCAGGCTTATTGCAGTGAATGAAGGTCTCAATACTTTATTTCTCAAAGTACAAGAGATTTCAAACAACAATAACAGCAACAACAAAATCTGGTTCTGTTTTCATGCAGATATCTGAGGCAATAAATCATGTTAGGCCTTGACATTTATCAAGGTATGCCACATGGGAATTCCAGACTGGGTTTGGGCAATGGAGTTTCTAGTCACAGTTTTTTGGCTTAAGTTAAGAAACTCAAATCAGACAGTAAATTAAATATATTGTTCTTTTAACCAGAAAAACATGCTTCTCATACTTGTCCCCAGCCAGGTAAATCTAGGTGTTTCCTAATGTATTGGGCAAGTTAATCAGAAGAACTGAAGTTGCAGATCTCTATACAGTTTTTCTGCTTGAAAGCATTTTGAGGCCAGATGTCATGTACTTGAGAACTAGAGACAGATTCTAAAATTCAAGCCCCACAAGTTTATGACAATTGTCTTTGTCCATAGTTGAGAATCAGAATTAAAACTTAAATATTATAATTGCTTAAGAATATCATTTCTTAGCTACTGTATAGAATGCATTTCATATACAGTATAATTTCATTCTTCTTCAATCACAGAATGTTTTGTCCTCTCCTTCTTCTTCCTTGTTTCTTCTTGTATACCTCCCTACAAATCTCTTGCAGCAAAAGGGAAGATCAATTGGACCATCAGTTTGGAAAGAAAAGAAAGAAAAATGGAGTGAACAGTATAGCACTTAGACTTATATAGCACTTAGACTTATATACCGCTTCATAGTGCTTTACAGCCCTCTCTAAGCGGTTCACAGAGTCAGCATATTGCCCCCAACAATCTGGGTCTTCATTTTACCCACCTCAGAAGGATGGAAGGCTGAGTCAACCTTGAGCTGGTGAGATTTGAACCGCCGAACTGCAGTTAGCAGTCAGCTGAAGTAGCCTGCAGTGCTGCACTCTAACCACTGCGCCACCTCGGCTCTATGTCAGAATTCCATCAGGAAAGGGGAAAGTTTGGTTTAGGGTTGTAAACTTAGGAATGCTTTGGATTTTTTATGGTGGATACAGTTTGGTTCCATTAAATTTCAAATAGGATTCATTCAATATGGGAAACAAGCAGATGTGGTATTCACTTACTTTCCCTACCGGTTCGCAAATGTGAGAGAGAGCGTGCACACGCTCACTTCGGTTGTGTGCGCGCCTTCTGTGCATGTGTGCAGCCTTCTGCGCATGCACTTTGCTCGCACACGTGGCTTGCACGCATGCGTGCGGCTTCAAAATGTGCCTAAATAGGATGGCATAGCGCCAGGGCAGGGCTACTACCGGTTCGCCCGAACCGGTCTGAACTGGCTGAATACCACCTCTGGAAACAAGAATGGGAATCTGTTGTCTTCCTGATCTTTTTGGATCAATCCTTCATTATCGCTTTGGATGAGATCTACATCACAAAATGCAGATGGCCCATAAAGATAAAGCAGCTTGTGATCCTCAGCATATTATTGAGCTATAATTCTTTTAATTTTTTTAAAAAAACATTTGCTTTGTTTTTGTAAAATAAAAAAAAAAGAACATGTGGAAATCATGTACCGACTGTTTTATTCCTTCTCAGTCGACAAATAGTTCTTTGACAGCTAGATGGTTTGCATAAGAAGCAGTTTTGGTGATATTAAAGAGGGCAAAGAGGGAGAATGTATTAAGACTAATGTGTTGTCTTTCCTATAACCTTCATTCATAGCAGCAATATTATTGGTTAAAAAAACAAAAACAAGCTCAAATCAATTTGCAGCATTTTCATGCCTTGGCAAAAGAAGTCTGCTTTTGCATACACATTTTTTTTATGATGTGTAATTTTGAATCGTACTTTTCATTTATACATTTTAATATGAGATGTAAAAATTGGCTCTTATAATGAAAACTTGCAATAAACACCACATCGTTCCCATGTGATTGCAGACTTCATTTCCACACAAAGCACTTGGGGAGGTGGGAAGAAGAGAATGCTACTAAGTCAAATTCTGGGCCAAGAGAAAAACACAAGGGAGAGTTCTGATTATGAGACACTGAAAGTCAACATATGTTATGCTCTATTCTAATACAGGAACACTATTTACAGCTCTCTCCCCCCATTCTATCTATAATTAATTAACCCCATCAAGTTTAAAGGACTTTCTAAGTCCATTAAGAATTTGTTTGCAATGCATCTGAGATATTACACTGATTGAAGCTGGCAGTATCCTGTGAAAAAATGTGGTGCAAGAGGTTTCATCTTCTAAATGCATATTGGACCAAGGTTGTGCTGATCAAATTGCTGGGGAGACTCAATGCAGAGAAATTGAATTTTTTTTTTAAAAAAAAAAAAGGTCATCTGAACATGCATAGCCACAAGAAAATTAAGAAAGCATTTAGGAAATAGAAGAAAGATATTTGCTTTGAACATTCTGCTATTTCCTTAAATTGTATAAATTGTGCACGTGACTGCACTGACTGCACAAGTTTAACTTGGTGTCAGGTTTTTAATGTGTATAGTTTTATAGTTTTAATATGGGTTTGTATATTGTTTTAACATGTGATTGGGAGCTGCCCAAAGTTGCTTATAAGATACTGGGTATATAAATGTTTTAAATCAATAAATTCTTCCAGCTATAATAATAGGCAAATTGAGCTTCTAGACATTAGTTAGTGTATAACAGCTTCATTGAAGTATCATCATCAGCAGCAGCCCTGGGAGGCTTCCTCCTCTCTTCATTACAAACACTGCAAACATTCCTGGCAACTATCTGAAGGAAAGGGCAGGCAGGAAAACACCTCCTATTATCCTGAAGAGGCTTTGGCATAAAGAAAATCAAGCTGGGATGAGGACAGCATAAAAAAGACATCATATACAGACCTATGAAGATCTATGAAGAGACCAACGGTTGGACTGGCTAACTGACCTGTTTTGGTGCTCCAAACCCTAGATTGAATTTTGCCTTCTTTCTGGGGAACAAACCAGGCCAGCTTTTGTTCCAGAGACGGTTTTAATTCTGATGTGTGTTCCTTTCCTTGTTATCTTTGTGGCCTTTGGTGAATTGCTGGTCTGATCTGACAGCTGTGTGTGTGTTGAAACCTGAAACG
>QLTV01001733.1:1401132-1414735 GCA_003457575.1 Thermophis baileyi | reverse complement strand
TGCCACATTGCCACATTCCTCCCATCGACCAGTGAGGTCGCACAGGGTTGGCCTTCTTCAGGTCCCGTCGGCCAGACAGTGCCGGCTGGCGGGACCGCGGGGGAGGGCCTTCTCTGTAGCCGCTCCGACACCAACTTCCNATAGCTCCCGGTGACCGGTAAGATCCCACACGGTTGGGCTCCTCCAGGTCCCCTCAGCTAAGCAGTGCCGGCGGGCGGGCCCGCGGGGGAGGGCCTTCTCTGTAGCCTCTCCGACTCTGTGGCACCAACTACCCCCCGAGATCCGTACTACCCCCACCTTACTGGCCTTCCGTAAAGCCCTTAAGACCTGGCTTTTCCGGCAGGCCTGGGGCCAATAGTTGTTCTGATTGGCCCATGCATGGTTGTGTGAATGTTTTATTTTAAATATAGTTGGGGTTTTTTTTCCCCCTTTCTTTTTTAAATTGTTTTTATATGTTTTATTTTTTATGATGTAAGCCGCCCAGAGTCCTTCGGGAGTTGGGCGGCATATAAATTTTATAAAATAAATAAATAAATAAAATCATTTAGCATAAATACCTCTAAAATTTATTAGATATACTTAAAGTCTTGACCTCAAAAAAATCTAGACAGTTGATCCTTCTATATCAAAATTCCAGGAATAGAAAGAAAAGGTATTGACTTCCGACTCCCTTTGGTGCCAGTAGAACAAGGCATTAACATCAAAACTCAATTTTTTACTTTTACATAATAGTTTAAACTAGCCATTTCTTTAACAACAAATCTATCTAATCGGTAAAATCCAAAGACAAAGTTTCATTTTTTTTTCAGCTCCAGCACAAAGTCCAGAAATTGTTTCCAGGTAGAAATAAAAGTATTTGTATTTTTTTTCTTTGATCAAAACAGTCAATTTGACCATCTCTACTAACTCCATCAATTTTTGCAGCCGTTCGTCCACTGTGGGTATTGAAATGTCTTTCCATTTCTGTGCGTAGAGTAGTCTTGCTGCCATGAACATATATAACATCAAAGTTCCATTCCCCCCCCCAAGAGGTTACATAGAATATTAGCTCAGTACAGCAATAATGCCTATTAATCCTGTTGTCATGAAGTCTATGTTGATACTTGTTAATAAATAGAAACATTTTTGTAATGACTTCTCAATTTATCTTCTACATTTCTTCAAATGTTATATCACTTGAGGATAAATTTGCCAAGAAACAATATGTACGGAACGGATGCACATTCCCAATTTTGTCACCCCAATATTATTCTTCAAATATGGATGCTACAAGCAGCCATTAATTTATTTGTTCGTTTTATAAACAGAAAATTAGCATAAACCCATCAAACAGAAAAAGTAGCAATGTCAGATACATCACAATCAGATGATGTTTTGTAGTGTTATTGTAAAAAATATTCTTCTTTATAAGGAAGTCTAGAAAGGGGAATATTTTCTACTTATAAGAAATGCTTTTATTATTCAAATAGTTTACCCACTTTGCAATTACCAAAACTGCTTCTTATATATACCACCAAGCTATTAAAGAACAATTTGTCAAATGGGAAGAAATAAAATATCTTTTAATGCATGATTTCCACAGGTTCCTTTTTTGATTTATGAAGAACAAAGCACATTTCTTTAAAAAAAATGAGCCCAAAGATTTCATAGAGCCACATGATTTCAAAACTGTCTTTTCCACAATATAATATCCAGCAGATGAAGCCAGCATAGCTCACTAACATGTTGAGAGTCACAGGTAGTTTTAGATTTAAGGGTCAGCATCTGCATTTTCTGATGCAGTTCTCACCCAATTCACAGTATTAATCCAAAAAGGTCTGGAAATGTACAGACCCCAATTCCTTCAATGATAAATGGAACACATTTGAAATTTAATGAAACCAAATTGTACCTTCCATAGGTCATAGGAAATCCACAAATATTCCCAAATTTACAATCCTAAACTTAATTGGTGTCCATCCATTGCTTCTTGCCCCACTCCCAGGTGCTTTAGAGAATAGGTTGACCCTTTTGTGGCAGCACCTTAGATATTGCTATCATGTCATCCCTAGTTCTTCTTTTCATTAAACCAACCATACCCAGTTCCTGCAAATGTTCTTCATGTTTTAACTTCTATTCTCCTAATCTTCTTTGTTACTTTTCTCTGCACTCTTTCTAGAGTCTAAGCATCTTTTTTAGATTGTGGCGACCAAAACTTGATGCAATATTCCAAGTGAGGTTTTACCAAGGCATTATTATTCCTGGTTCAAACAAATTGCTGATCCAGTTGATTTCCCAAGTACTGCAGAAACTTGCAGGGAGCAGCAAAGAAGAAGAGGAGAGGACAAAACACTTTTTTTTAAGTTGGAGAAGAATAGGGGTTCCCTCCCATAACATCCATAAAATTCACAGGAGGACTGCAACATTTGTACATTATTCCTAAGAATAATGTAGAAGTAAACGTAGAAGTCACTTAAAGTAAAATATTAAGGTTTTTTTTTAGGTTGTAAAGAATATCAAGAGATGTAAATAAAATAAATCCAATGAATATTATTGGTGGGTGAGAGTGGTGAGGTACATTTCTAAATAATGGGATGCTGAAGTAGAATCAGGAGATTATCATATAGAGCAACAGCAGCATTAAAAAAACCTATCACTTTCCACTCATAATAGTACTTCAAGTAATTAATAGGCAGCCAAGCAGCAAGCAAGGAAGCTCTTTCATAATCAGAGAGAGGGAAAGCTACTCAGTGACCCAGCTGCAATTCCATGCTTTAATAAAATCTCTTACTGTTTGCTCAAGAGTGATTGTGCCAATGCACATCACAGGCACAGTGTGTTGTCAGCTGTTGCTGTCATTTTCTCTTTTGACCGGTGTTACATTGTCCTTGACCAAGAATATTCTATTAGCTGCAGCAGTGGGTTGCTCCCGGTTCGGCCCGGTTCTTAGAACCGGTAGCGGCGATGGCCGGAGGCTCCACCCACCCGCCCGGGATGCTTCTGCGCATGCACAGAAGCATTGCGCACGCACGCACGTGCACACGCGAGCGCGCGCGCAAACCGGTAGTAAAGGGTTTTAGAACCCACTACTGACTTGCTGGAAACAGATTTCTGATGTCTCCCTGATACAAATGCTTATTCCCCCCCCCTCCATATATTTTTTCTGCTTGTCTTCCTTCCCTTCCCTTCCCATGTAGTTTCAAAAGAAATCGGGTAATCATTTGAGCCGTACATTGTCCCAGAGTGTTCTAAAACAGATACACCACAATGTTCACCAGGGCAAAAGCAGAGTTTCACAACTTAGACTCCAGGACTATATTTCAAAATCTCAAATGCCTTGAAAGCTCTTGGAGCACCTCCAAAATTTGCAAGTGCCATCCATCCATCCATCCATCCATCCATCCATCCATCCATCCATCCATCCATCCATCCATCCACTAAAATATGAGAGAAAGTTATCACATTAATGAAACAAATACAGTAGATGGGAAGTAATTTTATCACATTTTAATTAATTAATTTACATTTAATTAATTTAATGAGATTTTAATTCTGATTCAATTTGAATTAAATCCAATCAAATAACCATCTCACAGCATTTGCTTTATTTGCTTTTGTCTTAGCCTCTCCCCTGCTTTCACCTAATCTTGTTTTCTTCTTGAAATGTAGCCTCCAGCATTACTATTAAAAAATGAATACACTCTTGGTTCTTGATTAAGGCCAAAAAAGCTCCTCAGAAAATCTGAGTTTCTAGTTTCAAAACTTCAGAATGGGAAAGAGATGTTCCCTATACGTATTAAAGTCAGCACAAGAAAATTGGTCCTGTCAACAGAAAGATCAGTTGGCATGAGGTAGAGCTAAAAATTAACAGTCCCATTTTGAATTCAGTGAACTGTCACTCAAGTGCGGATATGTTTAATACTGAACATCTATTATGAATGTGAAATGTTTACTTCAGTGTTAGCTATGCTAAATTTGTGGTGCCTCATGGCTGATTTGACTTTAGGAGGGTTCAGATTTTCATTTCTGTGGCTTGGTATTTTTCAGAATAGATCAAATGATCTTTTAGCAAATGTGACATGTTCTGTCATGAAAAATGCATTGAAAAATTGATTTATTTGTAGATTTGTTTCATTTCAAAAAGTTATTTTCCTATAAATATGTAAACTCTGCATGGGTATACAGAAAGAAGATGATCAAAAGTAAAAAAAAATCAAGATGATGCTACAACTGTGCAAGCAAAGCTCCACCTGTAGATAGATACATAAATAGATAGACCGACAGACAGATAGATAGATGATAGATAATTGTAGATGTAGATATAAATGATATAGATAAAAATATAGATGTATATATAGATGTAACCTGACATATATAAAAATAGCTAGAGCTTTATTTGCATCATCTAGCCAGTATCTTACTTTTAAGTATACTTATATTTATACCCCAGCACTTTAGTCTGATATTTTTGGACATCCTGAGATACCACTTATTTAACACAATGATTTTGAGGAAAATCAGTTCATTTACACATAAAATCTCTAACAATGAGTATTAGTATAATACTCATTAGTATTAATATAATATATTCATTATTTTAATCAATGGAGACCAAATACTTTTAATAGTTAAAATTCACACATGTAAATACACTTTATATATACCTATAAACAGATGAATTATGCTGTTTATTTTCTTATGGGAAGATCTGATTTTTTTAAATTTTATGATTCTTCAATGTAGCAACAGCAATAGCACTTAGACTTATATACCACTTCATAGTGTTTTACAGCCCTCTCTAAGCAGTTTACAGAATCAGCATATTTCCCCCAACAATCTGGGTCCTCAGTTTACCGACCTTGGAAGGATGGAAGGCTGAGTGAACGTTGAGCCAGTGAGAATTGAATTGCTGGCAGTCAGTCAGCAGAATTAGCTTGCAATACTGCATTCTAACCACTGCACAACCACGGCTCTTAAGATGCCAAGATGCATGGCTCTAACTTGGTAAACCATCCAGAAATTTAGGAGCTAAATTTTGCAGTAATTTGTAGCATTCCATCAGCAATTTTCATAGATTCTGATTTTGCTATTGCTAATTGTTCGTGATTCAATATACCGCCTGTCTGTTCTGCTGCATGCTGAGATTATTACTCAGCAATTGCCCATTTATAACACATTTAGCTAGCTTTGTTGTATTGTCTCAGCTATTGTCATCAACTCCTCATTCAAAGCCTAGAATTAGATTGTTATTGTGCAGGATCAAGCTATTTCTCACTGTGTCAGTCTATTGCTCATCAATTTGTCATTAAAGGACTGATTCAAATAGCTATTTCATGTCTTGCCAGGTTATTGCTTTTCGCTACCTCTTTCAATAAACATTTGGCTAACTAATACTAGGCCACTATCCATATGTAAAAAGGATGTGAAATGGGAAGCAAAGTTGTGTAGAACAGGCATAAATAACTTGATGTCTTCCAGATATTTTGGATGACAACTTCATTTCCTTGCCATTGGCCATGCTTGTTGAGGCCAATAGGAAATATGGTTCCAAATATCTAAAGACAGCCTAGTTGTCTACATCTGGCATGCTCACTAGATAAAAGAGAATGAATCCCAAATGGTCTAATGCAATATAGGAATTCTGTTCTTTTTAACATTTCTCTGAACTTGTAGATTTGTTCATAGCTAAACTAAGTGAATATCTGTCTATCTGTCTCACATCTATCTAACATCTACCTATCTATCTTGGATTGGTTGATAGATTGTTCTTTCTCTTTCCAAAAGCTGAAGAGCCAGATTGGGAACAAAGCATCCTGAAGAAGATCCATCTATGTTGTTGCTAAGATTTAGTACCAATTAGATCATCAATAGTTCCTTCCATATTTGCAGCTGATCCAGGAACAGGAATGACATTCACCCTTCTAGACATACTCTACATCAGAAGTCTTCAAACTTGGCAACTTTAAGACTTGTGGACTTCAACTCCCAGAATTCTCCAGCCAGCTGGCTGGAGAATTCTGGGAATTGAAGTCCACAAGTCTTAAAGTTGCCAAGTTTGGGGACCCCTGCTCTACATGGTACTTAACATTATAACAACAAGCAAGGAAAAAGGCATCGTTGAGAACAGCATCCTGTGCCCTGGCTTTTAATTTTTATTATGAGTTGCTCCTGTTTATGTTTTTATGTAGATTAAGCAACCCTATTTATAATGAAAACATGTAAACCTCATTTCATTGATCATCATGTGTAGTGGGAGATTGGATTACTTTTATCTTGACATAGGCCCACAAATATATGTTTATTTATTCAATTTATGAAGCCACCCATCTCACATAGTGACTCTGGACAATTTACAGTGGGTAAAAACAACACAAAACATTGTGTAAAATGTAGCAACACATTAATCAGCCAAGAGACTAAGGCTGATTAAACCACATAATACATCATGGTCTTCCAGTAACCCTCTAGCCCCCAAGCCTGAGAACCTAATCAGGTCTTAATGGTCACTTCCAAACATTGGCATGGTTAATACCAATCTAATCTCAATAGAATAGAATTCTTTATTGGCCAAGTGTGATTGGACACACAAGGAATTTGTCTTTGGTGCATATGCTCTCAGTGTACATAAAAAGACAAGATACATTCATCAAGAATCATGAGGTACAACACTTAATGATTGTCATAGGGTACAAATAAGCAATCAGGAAACAATCAATATTAATATAAATCATAAGGATGCAAGCAACAAGTTACAGTCCTACAGTCATAAGTGGGAGGAGATGGGTGATAGGAACGATGAAAAGACTAATAGTAATAGTAATGCAGCCTTAGTGAATAGTTTGACAGTGGTGAAGGAATTATTTGTTTAGCAGAGTGATGGCGTTCGGGGAAAAACTGTTCTTGTGTCTAGTTGTCTTGGTGTGCAGTGCTCTATAGTGTCGTTTTGAGGGTAGGAGTTGAAACAATTTATGTCCAGGATGCGAGGGGTCAGTGAATATTTTCACGGCCCTCTTTTTGAGGTGACCCATATTCCATAGGGTAGAGGCAACAACTAAAAAGCCCCTCTTCTTTGTTCTATAATATGACATTCAACAGGATCTGCAGCATGCTTCCCTTTCTGGATCAAAAGGACAGGGAGAACACCTGAGAAAAGGTTGTCCTGCAAATAATGTGATAATTATTGATGATTTATCAGTGGTAGGAACTGATGCTGTAAATACTAAAACAACAACAGTGGTCTCCGTCACTTTAAGTGATGAACATGGTATGCTACTTTTTATAACATTAAAACTATTCCTGACTCATTTAATTATTATTCCAGAAGACTAATTTATAGCCAGATTGTGAGAGGAAAATGAAGAGAATTAAACTAAGATTACATGAACAATGCTCTGTTGCTAGTAACCCTGTTACATCTTTCATGTCTAATTAAATAAGCTATTCTCTTGAAAAAAAAAACAACAACTAAAATTGCTTGCTTAAAGTGCACTTTGACTTACACTTTAATTTGAATTGGAGAAGTTATTTGCTTAGTACTGAGATATGTTTTTCAAATTTGTCCAGCTTTGTCCTTTCACAGTTGTATTCAGGTGTTATTCAACTTCTTTTTATTTCTCTTGTACATGCTAAATTTAAGATTAAAATCCATCTCCTGGTTTCATTTCTTGATCATCTGTTCATCTTTCATTTTAGTTTGCACATCCAAGTATTATGGATTTAACTGCAAGGAAGATAACATTTGAAATGATTAAACACTTTAAACCATTAAGTATGTTCAGATCTACTGCTGCATATTCCAAATTGTTGTTCCATTGAAACCCAAAACTCATTTTGAGATACCGGTAGCAGTAACACTTTATTGATTAGCCATAAGGCCATAGCAAAATAGAAAAGTTAAATAAAATCATACGTAACAGTATGACTAAAAACAAAATTTCAAATCATATATCTTCATCACCCACACAATTTACCTCAATCAGATGTAGTTGGACAGTTCTCAATTGACCAAAAGACAATTTTATATAAGATATTTGAGTTCTGACTGCACATAAAACATTTTAGTCTGAGATGTGGGTCCCAGTGGGCTATAACAATATCTTTGTATGCTACACAATTGATGCTCAAGTAATATATGAGTTATATTATTTAAAATGATTAATGCCTGTGAGATCAAGAATGTCTACTAATCCTTAATCACACTCTTATTATTGATTAGGATTTTATTCATTCATAATCTAACCATTATTAATGTTTTCATTTTTTTTCCAATGGTTTAGTTCCCTGTATATGCATTTATCTGTCTGATTGATTGGAATGTTTCTAAGTTGCAAAAAACCTTCATGCATCTGTTAATATTTTACACTGAAAGAGAAGGAAGGAGGGAGGGAAGGAAGGAAGGGAGAAAGGGAGGGAGAATATTGTTTTTAAAAATCAGGAGTTTGGCAGCAACTTTCAGTCTAAGGCAGCAGTTCGCAACCTGTGGGTCGCGACCCCTTTGGGGGTCGAACAACCCTTTCACAGGGGTCGCCTAAGCGCGCGCTAGCCTGCCACGCC
The DNA here is from genome assembly GCA_003457575.1 of Thermophis baileyi. Lineage (NCBI taxonomy): Eukaryota > Metazoa > Chordata > Lepidosauria > Squamata > Dipsadidae > Thermophis > Thermophis baileyi. The sequence goes on along the minus strand of QLTV01001733.1, from coordinate 1,406,203 downwards.
CCCTTTGTCACCTCATCGCATATGGGGAGGGGGCGGGGCAGGGGTCGTGGCGGCGGGGCAGGGGTCATGGCGGCGGGGCAGGGGTCGCGGCATTAAGAAGGTTGAGAACCACTGGTCTAAGGGATATTATTTTCTTGAGGTACAGCTCACTTCAAATGAAATGGGTACACTGAAATAGGATTTAGATTAGGATGAAATGGAGGGTAGCACAAGGCATGCATTTATGCAGATGCAGATGATTTATGTCTGTGGAATAATAACAATTGTGTGTGTTGAGACTTTTTGTAGTAATCTCATACCTTTTGATGTATGTGAGGTCAGTAATCTCTCACTTAGTCGTGCTGGTAAAGTTCCCCCTTCCCCCCACATGTTGAGAACTGGACATGTAGTTCTTGACTTACAACCAGTCATTTAGCAATCATTGAAGTTACAGAAACACTGAAAAAGTGACTTACAATTGATCCTCTTACTTGCGACCTTTGCAGTATGCCCACCCAATTGGGTGCTTGGCAATTGGTATTGATTTACAATGGTTGAAGCATCCCACGGTCATATGATCATCATTTGCGACCTTCCCAGCTAGCTGCTGACAAGCAAGGTCAATGTGGTTTACTGGATTTACTTAATGACCACATGATTTGCTTAACAACTGCAGTGATTCACAATCATGGCAAAAAAAATATATCACAAAATTGGGCACAACTCACTTAACAACTGCTTTGCTTAGCAATGGAAATTCTGGTCTCAACCATGGTTTTAAATCAAGGACTACTTATGATGAAGTGATCTGGGAGTTTAAACACTCCTAGTAATATCAGATATTACTTTGCTCTTCCTTTGTGTATGGTTTTGCCTGCTGGCAGATGATAACTTATTTCACATGTGAAGATGTTTCCAATTTTATGTCTGAAGTTGTTGGGTATTATAAGTATAAATATAGGGCAACGGCGATATTTGGATTTTGTTGCAGGGTTTGGTCCTCATGTTAGCATCGTTACCATGTTATTTCTTGTTGCTTCTGCTTCAGATTGGGAGCTTGTGTATATGTGAGTGTGGGCCTGCCACCCTGACCCTGAGAAAATACAATGTCATTGTCCTATATGAGTGTACCTTATTAATAATATGTTTGACTAGTTTGAGCTATGAGCTGTAGATGACAAATAGTGATGTTTTTTTGTTCTGTTTTGGCTCTGTCTTTATAAAGATCATTTTTGGAACTTGGTCTGATTCTATTGTTTTCCCTGTAATGTCTTTCTAGAGCCAATGGGTGACTGATTATTAGCCTATCTGTTTGTTTGTTTTTAATGGTGCAGTATTTCTTTTCCAGTTCTGGTTTCATATAGCTTCAGGAGCATTTTGTGTCATTTTTTTTAAAAAAAATGCATTCCATGTTAGATGTTCCTGACATCAGAAATCACTGAATGCATCCTGCCCCCTCTTGCTTTGAGATAAATAATACAAAATGTTAACTAGATTGAGACCTCAGGTTATATATTCAGTGAGGGGTCCTCTCTGAGCTTGGTTGTTTTCTTGCAGATATTTCATTACCCAAACTAGGTAACATCATCAATGCTAGTTTATTGGCACTGATGATGTTACCTACTTTGGGTAATAAAACATCTGCAAGAAAACAACCAAGATCAGAGAATACCAAGGATCCTTCATTTCAACCTTGAGTTACAAATATTCTCTTTTATTGGTCTATATTCAGTAAAGTAGGCTTCTCATCTTGCTTTTTTCATTTATTTTTATAGCAAATACAAATAGTATATATCTCCAATAGCTAGTTACCAATATTTTATTTGACTCTACTCTGTTCCATTACACTCCACTGTACTTCATTCGACTCCACTGCATTTCATTCCATTCCATTCCATTCCATTCTATTTTATTCTATATATATATTCTATATATAATATAATATTCTATATATAGAATATATAGAATATATTATATTATTGCCAAAATGTAGCTCTCATAATTTTTATTGTTGTTGTGCCTAATGATATTAACTTTTACAATATATGCTATTTATAAAATATTTATTATATTTCATACATCATCTTAAAATATTCATTATATAATCACTATTTGTAAAACAGTTACATATAATTATTTTGAAAATACCAAGTTTAAAGATCAGCAAATAAAAGTAGAATGACTATGGCAAAAGAAAGAAAAGATAGTATGAACAGTAATAGGGACCTTAAGTGAAATTTCGAACGTCTAGAGCACCATTTGAATACATTGACAAAATCATCATCAGTCAATTGTAAAAAGCAGCTTTACTTGGAGTAGTTTACAACCTGCAACCAATACCTTTAATATTATTAAACAAAAATATCTGCCCATCGCAGTTCCTTGGGAAGGACTTGATAGGTGGACAAAATTGCCAAATCCAGCCTAAACATTTGGCTGATGGTGTGGCCAACGATAACAACTGTAGTAGTAATGTCAGATCAAGAGTTTGTGTATCCCACCAAGCTAGAATATTTTATATAATTCTTAAAATAATCTTCTGTAGAACAGAGTAAATTTCAAAAGTGAACTTTTTGATAACGCAGTTGTTGAGTATAGACTTGTGTAGCCACTAGGATGGGATCAGCAATCAATGACTGCATGTACAGTAGTTTCCCTTTCCCCATTTCTTGTCTCCAGTAGTCTAAAATTGTACTGCTGGAATTAATATTTGAATCATTAGTATTACATGGATGACATATAAATTGTTCAAACAAACAACCTTAACTATTGAACTTCTGTTATTTGGAATGAAAATTCAAGAACATTTAGTTCATTAGTCTGTTCTTCTTTCTTTTAGTCTGTTCTTCTTTCTAGTGGTATAATGTTGAATTCCTTACATGCTTATTGCGAAACTAAAAAAGTGGGTATCACCAATAATGGAGGCATGATCTGTGCAAGCAATCCATCACATCTATGTCAGAGCAAATGGCTCGATCTTCTGCAAACCATATATACTTTTTATTGCAGGGTTTAAGAAAGATTACACAGCATCCCATAGACCATCAAAACTTCAAAAACAAATCAATGTATGGCGTACTTCCCAAGGTCTGACTTTGGGTTTTATTGTAACTCCAATGGAAGTGATGTTGTAAAACACCATGCTTTGTTGCTTTCCCCTACAACATTTTTTATCTTTGATATGTTGCACCCTTCAAAACAATAGAGAGGATATTGAATCCCTGCCCCCAGTCTCTCTTTTTGCACTACAGAGTCCAGTTCTACTGCCAACCCAGAAGGGTTGAAAGAGAACTTGCGCTCACAAAACATTTTGGGGAGTTAATTTTAAAACAGTAATTTGCTTTACCCTCTCAATTATCTGATTTAAATGGATAGCATACATAGCATTTGAGATAATAAATATGCAAGTAAATACTTACATGTATATGATCCCCTAGCATGATACACCTCAGTCAATAAGAACAAAAGCCACTGTTAAGAATGTCCAACATGTTCAAAATCCAGCATTTCTGAAGTCATCTCTATTCTGGAATCCTTTTCTCATAAATGTATTAAAGCTTGAACACACATTTTATGAAATCCAAGACTTTCATGAAACTTAACTCATACAAACAACCTAGTTAAGTAAAATGGGTTGTTTCTGAGAATTTCAGGTTTTCATATGAGAAGATTCCTTTCTCATATGAAAACTCCCAAAAATAGAAGCTCTTTCTGTATAAAGGAGTGCAGAGATCACCTTGATATGTAGCAGCTATTAGGAAAACATGAACCTAGCCCAGGGAAGCAGGAAGAGATAGGAAAGAAATTCAAGATTTGACTCTCTTTTGTTAGTACAGTATAATAGAGAGGGAAAGAGAAACATTGCCAGACTTTTGTGACTACAGCCTATATCAATAGTTCTAATTTTTCCTGTAGTATCTATTTCCTGACTTGGTTAACCTTGACATTATAACAGTTTTTCTGAAACAGAAATAGTATGTTGTCACACATTTTTTGAATTCCTACATCTTCCTTCCTTCTTTCTCTTCCAACTCATCATAACTTCCAAAAGTTAGGGTGTCTTAACTGAATATTTTTATTTATTATCACCTGTAAAGCTTGGTCTTCTTGCATCAAGCCTAGATGTTATTGGGTCTTGGTTTCCCAAGGGAAATGCTTGATGACTCATGCTTAATTAATGGGACTTCTGTCTTGTAACATATACGAGATAAAAGCATTGTGAACCTTCCATATCTTTATTAAAATGTTTTAATCAAAGTAAAGACAAGTATAGCATTTAGCATTTCCTTCCAGTTCCTTTTTTGATTATTTAATTTCCAGTTCTTTTACTTGATTGATCATCTTAAGTGACAACAGCAGCTAAAGAAATGTGGCCTGTTGGGTTAAGGAAAACTTTTTACAAGTCTGCATTTGCCAAAAACAGTGACATGTTTTCATTGGCAGTTCAATGAACCCACAAAGTATATATCTCAAGATGCATCTCAATTCACTCTTCTGATATACTTCAGTCACTTATCTCTGGAGAATTGTCATTTATCTTCTTGATAAATTGCCAATATGATTTAAGAGCTCTATGAAATACTTCCTATGATCTATTCTTGCTATTATTTAGGATCTAGGCCAAAGAATTATCCATAAATGGGATGATATATTATATATGTACACACATACAAAAACCCCCACTTGCACTTCTGGATTATATATACAGTGTGTGTGTGTATGTATATGGGTATATGTATGTATGTGTATGTATGTATGTATGTATGTGTATATGGGCAGGTTCAAATCCCAGTAAAAAAGGTGTGTGGCTAGCTGATGAGAGCTAAATAGCTTGAAATAGATCTATACTAGTCTCCCTTTATTTATTTATTTATCAGTAAAAATATGTAACACATAGAAACGGACTGTCATTGTAAGCAACTGCCTGGATGGCCCCTGGAGGGACTGAAAGGCAAAAAGGAAGCAGTATGCTCCCTCCCATATTTGGGTATACCAGGTGATTTAACAGAAATATATATATATATAGGTCTGTGGTTATTCGGGTTTTCTCTGTTTCGAAGAAGTCTCATTCGTCATCTTCAGGCTGATTATC
>QLTV01001733.1:1380418-1400511 GCA_003457575.1 Thermophis baileyi | reverse complement strand
ATATAAGAAATACTCATACTCCAATGGTCATTTCGAAAAATCCTTTCTTAGTGAGCACCTAGAAGCCAAGAGGAACATACGTGGCAAATTTCAAGTTTGTAGGCTTTACGGTTCTGGAGATTTTGTGATTAATGCGTGAGTGGTTTTCGCATATGTATATATATATATGCGATACACACACACACACACACACACACACACACACACACACACATATAAAATCAGGGGTGGGTTCTAACTTACCTCGCCGCCGGTTTGCTTCCTCCCATGCCACGTGGCCGTGCCACGTGGGCGCACGCACAATTCGCACGAGCATGCGCAGTGCCAAAAATTCCAAAAAAATTCCCCCCAAAAAAGCCGAAAACAAGATGGTGGTGCATGCGCAGTTCCGGCAACTCGGCTTCTGAGCATGCGCAGAAGAAAAAAAATTCAAAAAAAAAAATCCCCCCCCCAAAAAATCCCCCCCCAAAAAAAATTCCAAAAAAAAGATGGTGGCGTCCACGGACTGGCACCGACCGAACCGGCTCTGTGACATCATCAGCGGGTTGCTACTGGGAGGAACCCACCTACACACACACACACACACACACACACACACACACACACACACAGAGATAGAGAGATCTATGCCTGTGTGTCTGTGTATGTATAGGTATAGGCATATGATTTAGAATGTGCCCTATAGAAAAAGCTTTGTTTTAAAAAGTTAGAAGAATAGAAGCTAAGTGTGGGTAAAAGTGACATATTTGTGACATAGATAAAGCCAGAGTAAAATAAATTATATGAGAGAATGTATTTGTTACTAAGAGACCAATCATTATAATTGTTTGGGAGGAAAAAAACCCTAGTTCTAGTTTTGCATCCCCATGGCTTTTGCTTTCTACTTTATCTATGGGGAATAAAACTGTACAATCTGTATCAGTAAAAGGTTCAAAGCTCAAAGAAATGGAATTGCAGGACGGAATAAATGGAGAAATGATATATGGTTTAATTGACTATATGCCATCATGCCAGTGTTGATTCTTAGTGACCACATAGATAGATACTCTCCAGGATGATCTATCCCCAAGTTTCACATCTTCCAATAGTGCAATCCTCATTGGTACAATTGAGTTCACCTATCTTGCTGCTGGTCATCCTTTTTCTCCCTGTTTTCAATTTTTCCAGAATTATAGATGGCTCCAGAGACCCAAGTCTTTGAAAATTGTATCCAAAATCATTCTTAGCCTCAGGTTAGAATTCTGCTTTGAGGAGTTCATTTCCCTGGCAAGTATTTTCTAAAATATCAAAGTTCAAAAGTTTCATCATTTCTCTATCCTAATTCTTCAGAGTTCAACTTTCACTTCCTCAGAAGCAGTATACCACATAACTAGTCATAAATGCAAGCCAGTTGCCAAGCTTCTAAACTGAGATCATGCAGCACTATGGGATAAGGACTATCTGTAATTCAGTTCTTTTACTTCCTTGTACCAATAAAAACAGAATAATAGAATAACAGAGTTGAAAGAGACTTTGGAGGTCTTCTAGTCCAACCCCTGCTCAGGCAGGAAACCCTATGCCATTTCAGACAAATAGTAGTCCAATCTTTTGTTAGAAACTTCCAGTGTTGGACCAAAGGTGCTTTTTCAAGAGGCAACTGGAGTTTCTGGTTTTTCTTTGAAGACGTTTCACTTCTCATCCAAGAAGCTTCTTCAGCTCTGGCTGGATGGTGGAGAATGGAAGGATTTATACTCCTTACAGACAGCTGGTCATTTGTATTATTTGAAAAAGCATGTTTGGGACAACCATGACCTGGATGACTGAGAATGTCCACAGATTTCTAGTGTTGGAGTATCCACAACTTCTGGAACAAGATCAATCTGATGTCTATGTTTCCTGTCTGTAGAAATGGTTTTTGCTATTGGAATTCTGTGTTAGTAATGAAGAAATAATTGGATTTGCAGAAATTGATAAGATATTTTCTTCCTTCATGTCTGCTTCCTAGGCCCTACAGACCAACTGTGTTTTCCTCCTTGACATTTCCAGCTTCAGCATTCCAATCTCTAACCACAGGCAACACCTCTTGCTTGCATTTTTCATCAATTTCTGTTGTGGCCCGCCAGCGGCCTGTGCAGCTGGTAGCTGATTCCGACAGCGAGGAGGCTGGTGTGGTGATTCGCCAGCAGACTGTGCAGGAGGTCTCCTCAGGAATAAGGCTTGGGACTAATTGGCCACTCCCTTAGCCTATTTAAAGGATGACGATGACTGAGCCAATTTGCAGGAAACAACTTGGTTCATATTCCTTCGTGTCTTGATTCCAGAAAAGTCTGATCGGCTCTTATTCTTTCTCTCTCATCATTTTTCCTGCAAATTGCTTCTGGGTGTTTTTCCCAACCATAGTAATATTACTGTTATCTGACAGACTGTTTCCTCAGAATTGAGTTATTATTCCTTGGACTCTTGCTGGCTGTTAATGAAGTTGAATTAGCAGCTGGTGTTCAGAAAAGACTGATTTAAACTGTATTTGTGTTTGAACGACTACTAAGAAAGCTTATTATTAGTCCTTAATTAGTAAACTAAGGTTTGTACAGACTTTTTGTGTGCTGCGTTCTTTGTGGTCCATAGCTGGGGCAGAACAATTTCAGATTAAACTTGACTATAAAGCTAATCAACTTCCTTTTCTGCATCAGTGGTAGGAGCATTAATTTGGATAATGTTCATATTAAAGGGCTATCAATGAATTCTAATGAATATTATTTGATCATTGATTGCATTGTACCCAAGACTGTATTTGCTATAGTCTTCTCATTATGAAAGCTACAACTACATTGTCCCTTGTCCCAAAGATGCTTTTTCAAGAGGCAACTGGACTTTCTGGTTTTTCTCTGAAGACATTCAGAGCTGAAGAAGCTTCTTGGATGAGAAGTGAAAGGTCTTCAAAGAAAAACCAGAAAGTCCAGTTGCCTCTTGAAAAAGCACCTTTGGGACAACCATGACCTGGATGACTGAGAATCTCCATATACATAGGTCCTTATTTGTTATTTGAGTCTTAAGTAGTAAACCAGTCAATTTCAATTTGCTAATTTTTAAAATGTGAATTTGTAGTCAATTCGCTTAATCTGTCAATGTATATAACCTTTCCATGTTTATGCTTTATACATTCCATATTCACACATGTACTTGTCTTTCGCTAACTTCAGATTTTCTTTTTTTGCATGGCAGCATCAGTACTAGACATCCCTGTTGGTTTTAGGGGGTAGCTGGCATAATCTCTATGTCTTGAGTAGCCCTTCTGGGATTATATGTCAGGATTCTTCATTTATGTCCCCAAGGAACCTCTCCACCATAGACATTATGTGACATTCAAGCAATTACTTCACTGTGTATATTTAAGCTTAGTTGCAGTTAAGTTAAATATTGTGGCGAAGGCTTCATAACAGAAGAGTTTGAGGAAGAATTTGAAGAAAGAGTGTTGGCATCATGCAGATAAATTTAGAAGTACTTCCAATTGTTGAGAGCATCAAGAAAAAATATGCTACTATTCAAGTATTTAATCTTCACCTTTACATAAAAGTTGGAAAAACTATTTTAATAAAGTTGATTTAATTTCCACTAATTGTTGGCCCATATATTTGATCCCATTCATTAGAAGAAAATATTTATCAAGTGTAATTCCAATATGTCACCATCAGGTAAAATCATCAGGTAGCTTCTGATTATAAATCAACAATTTATCCTTTTTAACATCTCTGTGTGCAGGAGTGGGTTCCAACTTACCTCGCTGCCGGTTCCCTCCCTCCCGTGCCGCATGGGCGCGCCTTGGGGCGCATACTGTGCATGCGCAGTAACGAAAAATATGAAAATAATAATAATAATAATAAAGCTGAAAACAAGATGGTGACCGCATGCACAGTGCCAGAACTCAGCTTCTGCGCATGCTCAGAAGAAAAAATAAAAAATAAAATAATCAAAAAAATTTTAAAAAAATTCAAAGAAAAGATGGCGGCGCCCACGGACTGGCACCGACCGAACCGGATCGGTGATGTCATCGTGACATCACCAGAGGGTGGCTACCGGTTCGGGCGAACCGGTCCAAACTGGGAGGAACCCACCCCTGCCTGTGTGTTGAATCTATGGCTATCCCTTCCTAATGGCCTCTGACAATCTATTTTTTTTTAAATCTACTTTTGTTTTCCTGCAATGATACAATTTATTTTGGATACTAATTATATATTGTAGGCTTTGGTTTTTATATTATTTTACTCAATAGATATCATAAAAATAAAGGAAGTGCATGTGCTTTATACTTGCACAATAGAGCATAACAGTGATTGTTTAGTTGCTTGTCAGAGTGGTAGAGATGAAATTTGAAATTGTTCTGGATAATCAATCATTGCTTAGACATTTAGAATTTCTTGCTGTGTTTTACATGGTGATAAATTAAAAAAGAATACTTTGTGAACATGCAGGGGCTAGAATTATTCCCTTCAATATTGATATGGATAGAAAAAGAATATTGCTTAAAACCTGTCAATTTTGTGCTCTTTAATATTATTTTGATTTTTTTAAAATCTTGTTCTTTATTTAACAATAGAAGTTTTACCCATTGTGTTCTGATTAGATGTCAACATGGAAACTTATATTCAGACATCATAAATAACTGTTTAATGTCTAATCTGGAAAAAAAAATCTTCACTTTGCTATGAAAGTGAATTGATATATAAAGTAAAACTTCTGTATAAAAATTCTTTACTTTAGGGAGGGATGATATTCTTAATTTGTACAAAGCATGGAAAGCAGACCCCACTAAAGATTTTAAATGACTTTAATTAAGGCTTTCTGTCTACTTTCTGTAATGTTTTTCAAGTTGACATTTCATCTCTTCTTTCTGTATCATATTTATGGGGTTTTTTGCATCAGTTTGCTTCCACATTTGTGATTATTGCTATTTTAAAACAATTTCCTCCAATATATGGCTACTTTTAAAATATTTTCTTATACATTTTTTTAAAAAATTAGGGAAATGAATCATAAATATAAAGAAGTGAAAATCAATGTTCTACCTTAAAAATCGTTCAGTATTTGTTAAAATGGCAATCATTTCATTTGTTTCACTTTTCTCTGGCCACGTTCTATCTATCTTTTTTTTTTAACTCATTTTGCTTGCTTCTATAGGGGAGTTATCATTTTCTCTTTCCTTGATGTTTGTTTTTCAAGTTTTAAATTAGCAATTGAGAACAAATTCATTATTAAAATTGATAGTGGTGGGAGAAATCTACCCTCTTCCAAGGCACTAAGAAACTAATCTCCGGCAATTCTACTACTTTCATAACTTCCTACCCTATGCAACTAGAATCTTGCACTCAGCTGTAATAGAACTCAAAGGGTTCTTCTGAGGACAACTATTCAATCACAATCCAGTAACAATAGTGCTATTGTTAGGAAATCATGACTACTATGATACTTTGTTTTCAATGAATCCATATTCTGTAAAGAGGTTTTTGTTGTTTACTTGATCATGAGGGAATCAGAAGAAATAATTTTTATATCGTCCTCTGTAGATATTATGTTGAATTCAGTTGACATACTTAGGGATTCCTATTTATTCATAAATAACAATTCAATAGATTTCAGAATGTATGCTCTCAAATGACCATGTCTAGAAGCAGCCTAATGGTTTTTTTACATGCTAAAAATAGACTTTATGAGATAGAGACAGAATGCTAGATTCATTTTCCCGTGAGAAGCAGAGAAAAGCATAACATCATCTCATTTCACTTCTTAAAAGACATAACTCAGAACTGGTAAGTTAAAGTATTTGTTTTCTTCACTAATAGAAAAAGAGATATTTGATTATATACTGATTAACTTTAATGGTCATTCCAAGCAATGCCTTGAGTAACAACTGAAGTAATTAAATGTATCATAGATAGATAGATAGATAGATAGATAGATAGATAGATAGATAGCAATAGCAATAGCACTTAGACTTATATACCGCTTTACAGTGCTTTACAGCCCTCTCTAAGCGGTTCACAGAGTCAGCATATTGCCCCCAACAATCTGGGTCCTCATTTTACCCACCTCAGAAGGATGGAAGGCTGAGTCAACCTTGAGCCGGTGAGATTTGAACCGCCGAACTGCAGCTAGCAGTCAGCTGAAGTAGCCTGCAGTGCTGCACTCTAACCACTGCGCCACCTCAGCTCTTAATAGATAGATAGATAGATAGATAGATAGATAGATAGATAGATAGATAGATAGATAGATAGATAGATAGATAGATAGATGATAGATAGATAGATAGATAGATAGATAGATAGATAGATAGATAGATAGATAGATAGATAGATAGATAGATAGATAGATAGATAGATAGATAGATACAGGGGTGAACCGGTAGCGACCCGCTGGTGATGTCACGATGACATCAGCGAACCGGATCTGTCGGTGCCAGTCCTTGGGGGCCACCACCTTTTTTTTTTTAATTTTTTTTTTATTTTCCTTCTGAGCATGCGCAGAAGCTGACTTCCAGCACTGTGCATGCGGTCACCATCTTTTTTTCAGCTTTGTCTTTTTTTGGGGGGGGGGATTTTTTGTTACTGCGCATGCGTGCACGCGCAAAGCGTGCGTGCGCCCACGAGGCACGCCCACGCGGTGCGGGAGGGAGTGAACCGGCAGCGAGGTAAGTTGGAACCCACCCCTGGATAGATAGATAGATAGATAGATAGATAGATAGATAGATAGATAGATAGATAGATAGATAGATAGATAGATAGATAGATAGATAGATAGATAGATAGATAGATAGATAGATGATAGAGCTATAGATATAGTAGCATTGAGCAAATAACTAATAAGAATGCCTTAAATGGGTTTTTCATTAACAATGCTGGAGTATTTCATTGATTTCATTTATTGTAGTCTGATACTCAACACAGCAACACTTGGTGGGGGGAGGAAAAATCTGGAGCTTTGTAAATTATGCACCACGTATTTTAACAGTGAAGATTATCATGCAATTTTCTTTAAATCCCGAACTGCATTCTAATAAATATTCAACCATCACCAAAATTAATGAGGGATAAACAGGACTCTTGCTTGATGGATTTTATTTTCAGGTAAAAATGATTCTATTGTGCAATTTAAAGCCAATCTAGGATTATCTAAATTTGCATTCAGAGCATTTATTGCTTCATTCTTTTCAGAAATTATCTCCTACAAATGATCATGCTGACTTAAAGATATGAAAACCAAAGAAGATGTCATTTGACTGGGTATACTGAGCATTGTGTAAGTACAGTATATAATTTATTTGCCTCGTAGTGGTTATTTCCATATGGATGATGTTTATGAATGGTTTTTATCAGAAGGTTTTCTGATGCAAAAACTCCCCAGATGACCTGAGATACCAAAATAATATCAGAACAGAACATATAGATCAATATTCATTTCTCTGCAATCCCAGTTTACAGCATTTATCTGAAGGAAGTTCTAAAAAGAACAAGACACTCCTCAAACTTGTATGCTTCAAAATGATTTGGGGAAAAGCTAGGTCACTGTGATACATTGTGAGAATATTTAACAAGAAATTTCTTTTAGTTCATAATTAAAATATCTGTCTTCAGAGAAAAGAAATTAATTACTGACAAATCCAAAGAAAGAATGTTTGTCTTTCTGTCAAAAAACTCCTTAAAGAATTAAATATATCAGTACAATTGCAGGCTAATAAAACATATGCACACACATTTTCTGGGGTATTATTTTATTTGTGCTTAAAATGATTGTATATGGTTATCATTATCAATCAATTATCTTCAAAACATAAAGCATAAAGTACCTCCTTCCGGTTGATGTTCTTGACATAAAGGGAATGATAAGACAAGGATTTAGTAGGATAATGACTCTCGGGGAAGCTCAGAATTTTAGCTTTAGGAAAACTTAATGAGGATGACAGTTTATATATTTAGTGGTAGGGAATGCAAGTATTACCTATTTTAGTTGCATCACAATAGAAAGATATAAAACAAAAGAATTTCTAAAGCAGGATATTGTGGTAGGAACAAAAGCATTCCATTCTTTAGATATAAACAGACAATGCTTTAATTTTTAAGGGAAAAAGGAGAAAAAAAGGATTGCTATAATAGAAATGGTAGATAGCAGGACCTGTTGTAGATATGAGTTGGAAAGTATCTAGGATAACCTTTTATAACTTGGACCCTACCTGCCATTTTGGATTACAATTGTTATCAACCAGTTAGTGAACCAGTTCAGCAACAAAGTTCTTGACTATATTAGACAGAGTTGGTAGAAAATGGTAGAAAAAGTAGTTCAGGAAAAGATCTTATTATCTATCTATATCATTCAGGGTAATGTTGACCTGAAGTTTTCACATGGGATACGCTGCAAGAGGGTGGAATGTTTCTAAGCTGCCCAGAGTGGCCTCTAGGCAAGATGGATGGCAAAGAAATCTAATAAATAGATAAAGAAGATAGGTGGGGCTTGTAGTTGTTGAAAAACTACTAGATTTATTGTAGCATAAATTTGAATGCTATAATTAGCATTTATTATGTGATTTCCATAAAGATTATTATTCCATAAAGATTATTCACTCTTGTAAGTATTCAAAGAACAGATGTGCACAAGCATAGGATTAGACCTGGTTTGTTTCAGTCAGTTTTCATAACACCAGATTGACAAGGTTTTGTATAGTATAAAAATGTGTGCTTAATCATGCTGAGAATATATTTTATACAATCAAAGTTAAAAAGTGTCTCCATTAGTCCTTGATCCAGCAGGAAACTGTACTGGCATAACTAAACTTTAATACCCTCCCTTTAATTACATCTATCTATTCCATGAGGTCCATCATGGGGGCCTATTTAAGTCCTGTCTGCTAATGTTGTTGCATCTGATGGGACCTAGCTACACAGTGTATATGATGCTGGTCCATTGTCCTGTGATTTTATTTATATTTGTGTTCAATTGATTTTTCATTTTTTGTTTGTTTTAACTAGTGGTTGTACACTATTCAGAAACATATTTGAGAGATGGGTGGCTATATAAATCTGATGAGAGAGAAAGACAAAGAATTTGTTGACCCAATTGTGAACTCTATCCCACCAGAGCATTAGGCTTGCAAATGGTGGTGTTATTATTTAGGGTGTACAAAGTGTTTTAAAGATTGAAATTAGTGGACTCCTGTATGTTTGCTTTCCCCCCCTCCTATAGCAGGGGTCCCCAACCCCTACAGCCCACTACCGGGCCGTGGTCTATTCAGAACCGGGCCACACGAGAGGTGGGCCAGTGCATGTGCATAGCCCCACTTGCGTGAGCAGCACCCCAAAGATTTCTCTTCTCTCTTGTGTGAGTGGAGCTCTAAGCATGCCCGCCACTCATGTGGCCCAATTTCCCTCTTGCCCACCCCCCAGCCAGGCTGCCAAGCCGCCTGCTCCTGATGTTCCAAAAGCGGAGTGGTGAGAGCAGAAGATGAGTAGGATGAGCACACTCTGCTCAGCTTCACTGACTCACCGAGGCTGCCTGAGGAAGATACCCAATCTGCTTTTAGAGCATTGGGCAGCCTCAGTGAGTCTGAAGGAGCACAAGACCCTGCCCCCAAAGGCTTCTCTTCTCCACACCAAAAGCTTTTGCAAACGGACGAAAGACTTCGGGAGAGCGATCTCACACTGCTTCAGGCTTTCCATCCCTTTGCAAAAGCTTTTGGTGCAGAAAAGCATGAAGGAGTGTGAAACCGCACCCCAAAGGCTTCTCTTCTCTCTTGTGTGAGTGGAGCTGTGCATGCACGCCAGCCCATCGCTCACACAGCCTGGTTCCCCTCTCCCTCCCAGCCTGGCTGCCAAGCCACAAAGGTTGGGGACCACTGTCTCAGAGGTGGTATTCAGCCAGTTCGGACCGGTTCAGGCGAACTGGTAGTGGCAACCTGCGGGTGGGCCTGCCCCACCCTGCCCACCTGCCCACCCGCCCCGGTGCTATGCTGTCCTATTTCTGCATGTTTGAAGCCACACGCATGCGTGTAAGCCATGCACGTGAGCAAAGCGCATGCGCGGATGGTCACGCACATGCATGGATGATTGCACACGTGCTCACATTTGCGAACCAGTAGGGAAGGTAAGTGAATACCACCTCTGCACTGTCTGATAGCATCACTAGCTGACAGAAGAAGAAAAAAATATCCACCAAAGACTCCTTAAAAGCGGGTCTGTAATTTATGGAGAAAATTAGATACATGACTAGAGTATGAATTTTATAAATCTGTATTCATTATATTGTATGAAGGGGCATCTAATACACAAATAAAAGTGTGTAGAAAAATAACATTTTAAAAATAATGTCAAGAGAACTACTACTACTATGGAATCTTATTGTTTTGAGTTTATTAAAATTGAAATCCAAAATATGCATTCAACTAAGCTCCAGTTTAGACTTAGTTAAAATTAAGAAGTATTGTATTATATAGTCAACAGGGGTGGGTTCTGGATCCTTTTGCTGCCGGTTCACTCAGGGTCGTGCCATGCACGCGCGCACGCAGCAATCAAAAAATAGCTTCTGCGTATGCGCAGAAGCAAAATCCAAGATGGCGGCACCCACGGATACACCGAGGGAACCGGGTCCGTGACGGCATCACTAAGTTACTAACAGTTCTAAAGAACCAGTTAGAACCGGTAGGAACCCACCTCTGATAGTCACTATCCCCAATGTTCCTGTTAATTGTATTGCCTTGATAAAGTCTTGCCTAATGTTTGTTTAGGTAGGCAGAATTGACATATTTAACATGTAACAAAGCACAGCTCATCTCAGGGTGGTTGTACCTCTGAAGCTCCTTATTTTAAACACCAAAGTTCCTAAATAAAGTGCATTTGCTGTGATAGCCACAATGCATTGACTTTCATCTAATCTGCTATTTATACAGTCACTTCATTTTATTATCTTGATGATGGGAAAAGGTAAGACCCATAAAACATATTATGTTTTATTATATGTATGATGGGAAGAGGCATAATCCATAAAACATGTTATATTTAATTTTTGTGCCTCTTGAAATTTGTGTGGCACTAGGCACTCTGTATGTTTATGCATCTTGTCTTACAGGCCACTTCTAATTAAAAGACAGCAAATGCTACCCTTGAGCATTGTGAACTATTTGCCATTTTAAATAAACAAATAAAATGCAGCAGAGATATGTACAATGATATGATATAGAGACATGGACAAAAGCTTTGTTTACTGAGTTTCCAACTTCTATGCAAAGCAGTCATTTAGCTGGGTAATAGATATTACATTGCAATCAATGTGCTTCAGTCTGGGTTTCTTTCATCTGAAGAAATCATAATAATACATCAGGAAAATCATACCATTAAAAAAAACTTTTGCAATAAAAAAGCATTTTTTATTCCAAACACATATTTTAGGTAGGAGTAATTATATGTTCTTTTGCTTCTAATAGATAGATTTATGCTTGCCTTTTGGAAACCTAAGTATTTTAGGGGCATGTCTACTATAACAAGTAGCGATTTTCTCCATTGTGGGAAGGTGTAATCAGTTCTGCTTCACACACATATTAAATTTGACTTAATGTTTCATAGCGCCTCTCTATTATTCATTAACCCAAGCTATCTCTTTCAGCATTCTCAGTGAATTGAAGAAAAATGTGACTGCTTTAAGGGGAACATGTACTTTAATGGGTTAAAATAGAATTGTATTTTAATTATTTAATAATTATCATTATACTATAATATAATAATTTCCATAATAGATAGTGAATTTGGTTTGTTGATCCATGGGAAAGGTATTTTGGGTTATCGTTTATAATTTTTATGTTCATACTGTTGTACCCTGTCCAGAGTCATGTGACTGAGAATGTATAAAAATACCATAAATAAAGAAGTAATTATATAAATCAAAAATTAAAGTCTTCATGGGGATTTTTTTTGTATATTTTTTATTTTATTCAGAACAAAGTTAAAATACAAAATACAAAACTAAATAAAAATCCAAGAAGACATAAAAGAAAAAGAAAAACACAAAATACAGGGCATTAAGAAAGATGCATCAAAAAACACATTATACTCATATTATCCCCTCTAGTTGAATACTGATTAATATATTACTACAATATTAATTCCCATCCCTTGCAAAACAGGCCCTCCCAAAGTTTTTAAATTACTAAATTTATTAACAATTTGTTGATCTGTCTTCTATATGTTATATTAGTGACAAAGTAGTTAACAGGAAAAACAATAATAGCAAAATAAAACAACAAAACTCTCTTAAACAACAATTAAATTGTTGTTTAATTAAATGTAATAAATTCAGTCTCCAGAAAAGGTCTATCTTCAAGTCAGAGTACAAGCAGAAGTAGTTACTAGTTAACTGTAATAAATCTATCCAGTCTCCCTCCACGTTCCTAGAGGAAAGGAATTCCTTCATAGAGGAAAGGAATTTCTCACTCCCTTCTAGCTTAGGTTATAATGTTGGAGAAGTATACAGAATTAAATTTCAGAATAACAAATGAAATTGAATTCATTGGTTCTTCTCTTTGATCTGAAACTGGATCAAAGTCCTTTTGTGTATCTTTATCCAAAGGTAAAGCTTCAGATTCTACCATTCTTTCAATAAATATTAAAGTTTGATCAAGTTTTTGTAAGAGAAATTCAGCTAAAAGCTGCATATTTTCCCACCCTTCTTTCTTAGATTTCAGCCATTGTTCAGCCATTTTAATCAGTGGACCTTAATCAGGGAACAAAATACACACACATATACACACACTCACAATTCCTCTATATTACAATCCAAAATTATAAGGAAAACCCAATAGAAATAAACTCCAGATATTTTGCAAATTCAAAAAATACAGAATCCAGTGGTGAGAGTCTAAGTCACTTCACCACCACCCTGAATGTTACCGTGCTTTCCATTTGGAAGAGACAAGGGTTATCCAGAATAAGGGGGGGGAAGCAATTAGAGTCCAGCAAAATGTTGAAATAAGTCAGCATTCAACCACTAATCAAATTTTTAAAGCAAAAAGCAAAATAAAACAATAAAGTGAAAAAGTGAAACTTAAAATTCTGGCATGCTTAGAAAATAAAACTGGTGGATATGCCTAGTGACTTTTCAATCACTTTTAGAAGGAATTGAAACTTCAAGACCCCCTTTCCCCACTGGGTACATGATCGTCCAAAAGTTATCTTGGGTCGTTCCTAAGTACTCCCATTCAAAACCAGGAAGCAGAACTGCCAAAGAACCAGCTTTAGCAGTGAAATCAGCAGATTGTCGGTAAAAGAAAAAAGAAATTCTTATGGTGCAGCAGCCATCTTGAAAGGGGAGCTTCATGGGGAATCCCCCCCCCCAAAGTAACACAGACAGTTTGGAGAGTGCCAAGCTCTGGAAAATAATTTGTAACATCATACAATAGCAACAAGCGTTATAAGTTCAACTCAAAAGGACTATTTTTTTTAAAGAAAAGCAAAAGCATTCTGAGAATGAGATAGAAGAGGAACATCTGCAACTTCTAGAAAAAAATAAAGATAAGCTTTGCTGTAATATTAATCTTTCTGTGTGTGCGCGCACACGTGTGATGTGTATGTACACACATATACATATTATATTAGGATGTTAGTTTGCAGAAATTTCTTTTTACTTTTCTAAAGTTTTGAGAAGTTCATTATGTCTAACCAAAATATTAGAACTTTAAAACACCAGGAGTTTATTCATAGCAAAACTATAGAGATGTAGGATAAATTTTAAGTGACTATAAGCATAGATGAGGTAGTACCAAATATTTTCTATTGTGCTGTGCTGATTTGTAATGATTAGTTTGTTCTGTTGCTTGAAAATAAATATTCATGTTCAAGTGAAGGTTGATTTGTGGATCTTGCCAGAAAAGAGTTCAAGAGTTCAGTTATTTCTGTTGCATTGTTCTATATGTGAAGTAGGCACACATTCAGGTCAAGCCCCTCTCTTTTCTGTTTGCTGGAAACAGTGATGTCATCTCCTCTTTGTGGAATATCTACTTGCAAATTGGGTAGGCTGTTTAAGATTTTATCTGATGAAATCAAGGGACTATGGGTGGATCACAACAATATAAAAAACCCATTAAAAGACAACATAATAAAAACAGTTAAAAACAGTTAAAAACTCATACATACCGTTTCATGGCCGGATCTCACCAATTACAGATATTTGAAATATATCTCTGCTTTTTTTTAGCAGGAATTCTTTGACATGATTAAAAATATAAATTCCTTCAAGAGTAGGTGATGTGAATTCTGAAAGGTTTATACAATCTTCACTTGTATTCTTTTTACAAAAATTCTGTAATGCAGTATTACTTAAATATTTCAAGATAACAGAAGGCCAAATAATATATTTTTCTTTTCTAATAAGGAACATCTATGATGCCTTTTTAAAAAATGAAATAGAAAAAAAACAAAAAGAAATGTAATAAAAAGTAATGCTCCTTATTTCTCTTTCATTTAATGTATTGATTATAAGCTTTATATGATATATAAGCTTTGCATATAATGACATAGTTGATCAATATCTGGAGTGAGTTTTATTAAAGAAATCCGTTTCTCTGTAGTTCTATGTAGAAGGGAAGACCAGAAGTTCCCAAAGTGAGATATTAAATTAAGGATTAAAAGAAAGAAAAAACGAAACATGAAAATATATGTGTAATACATTGGGCAACAAAGCAGAGATGACTTTTTATTGCATCCTTCTGGGATCTGGGTTTGTTTTTAATTTATTTTTGTTTGAAACATCCCAGTCCCAGTGGATACTAGCATCCTAGAATTTGCTGGTTGTCTTCCACGTAATTACTAACTCCTTCTGAGCCTGCTTAGTTTTTTCAAGATCAGCTAAGGTCAGCTACTTCATTATGACCTGGTTTTGTTTTCATTCTAATTCCAATAAACACTTCTCAAAACATGTGCAAAAGATATCTACAAGCTATAGCTGCACCAGGAACACATATGTCTCCAAGGAGAAAATGCACAAGCTCCACATTAAATTGTTTATAAAAGAAGCCTGAAAACATGTTGCACTTTGGCTGAAGAATAACGGAGAAAATAGCTGAAGGTGACAGTTACAGAAGGATTGCTGTCAGCCAACTGGTTATCAGTTTCCCAGCAGATTTCTAAATGCAGGGAGAAATCTAAAAACAAAAAACATGTTAATAAATCTGCCATTATCCGTTCATACTTATTAGCGTTTTGGCTTACATTTCTTTCCCCCTCACTTTTTTTTTTGGGGGGGGGGGGATAATAGCACAATAGGCAAAAATATTTTTAAAAAAAGAACTCCAAACAGTAATAAGTGTTTGATGTGACAGGGCTTTGAAATATCTTATGCATCCATTTCTGGGTTTCTGCTTTTTATTTTATCTTTCTCAGCATGCTTAATTTATAGCTAGATATTCTGACTTAGGCAAAATCTTTTTTTAAAAACAAATTACATATTGTTTTTCTAAAGTCCTGTTAAATTTAAAATGCAGACATTTTACTTAACCACTTTTATTTATGTAATATTATTTGGCTGGGAGTTGTCCTTTTTTTTTTTTTTTGAAACATTTTGAGGAACGACGCATTTACATTTGCCTTTTAGGCACTTTTTCCTTCTCTTCTGACTTTTTCTGGAAACCTCAGGGTGAGGTTTTAATTTATGTACCGCCACACACATACACACAGGAAAATTCCATTGACATTTCTTTTTAAGTGGCAAAAGAAATGAAAAATTGGTAAACTATTCACTCTAGAAAGATCAGGAGAAAAATAACATAAAACCGAGAGAACAGGACCTGCACGCTAGATAAAATTAAAACAAAACAATTGTGGAAGGGTGTTGCTTTAATACTGATGCATCATAATAACCCAGTGCAATTAAGCATGTTTAAACCTATTTATATAATTAATGCCAAGTACCAGGGAAATCAGGAGGTCCAGTGAGTTCAAATGTGTATAAAGATTTATTGTAAGCTTAAGCTCTCTACAAGAATCTGAACTACTAATGGTCAAGAAATTAGCGGGAGTTAAGAATAGAAGGAATTCAAGGTAGGATGGACTTCATTTTCATTTTACATATTTCATTTTTTAAATTTTTTTATCTTGATTATAAGCACATTGATCTATTAAGTGATCACTATTTTTCACTATTACTATTGTGAATCTCTTACTTGTTTCTTATCCATATTACAGCATACTTCCCCCCCCCCAAGTATCAAACTGTATTGGTGGTGAAGATAAAGTTTTCTTAACCTTTGACTTCCTATACTTCTTATGAAGAAAACCCTAGAATATGGTTGTATCATACCATTTCTTTATAGACAATGGTACCATCTTGAAATACAATCCCTTATTTTTATTTTAGGTGGGGTCATGGTGATCATAGGGGTCCAGCCTTTTTTTTTTTTTAAATCTTACAAGTTCATTCATCCATTCTTCCATTAAGCAGTTCCATTAAACTATGAGGAATGTTTAGTTGGGTAAAGTGAAAAGAAGTGGAAATAAACTTCATTTACGACTTGCAAAGACTATGCTGCTTTCTATTTAGGGATTCTTAAAAGTAGACATGCATTTTATATGCATTATACCAATATGTGCATGTTATTGGTTCTCCTCTAATATGTTTTTCTATGCACATTTCAATGATTCAAGCATTTTATATGCATATTTTCCTAATATACTTCAATGACGTTTTAGTTGCAAACTCTATTTTATAATTCAGAAAAAGATACAAATTTTACCATATGATTTTACCATATAATTGTGTTGTATATTCATGCATATCTCATGATGTGCTAATGGTTTCTCTTGGAACTCATGACAGTAGAAAATAGATAAATAAATGTATGCCTAATATGGATAAAATCAGATCTTATCTGCTGGGCAGCAAAGTTCAGAAGACGTTTTTACTCATGAAGTCGCATAAAAGATGGAATAGAATTACAAAATGTTTGACGAGGGTGCTAGGGTTCAGAGCTTGTTTCCATATCCACTTTGAAGCTGTCACGTACATTGAGGAATCATTTTACAGTTTCTTTGAAGTTTTCTTCCTTTTTGTTTCCTATCTTACTTTCAAACTACTAGTATTGTTGCTTCTTTTTATTATGTCTATTTTCTTCATTACATAGTGGCCCTGGCTGTTCACTTTTCCTCACTGGAGGTGAAAAGTTAAATTTTTATGCCTTCCCTTTAGAATAATTTTGAAATTTGGGAAACCAAGGTGGCTTCAAAAATGTCCAGAAAGATGAACCTTTACACACACCCTTTCACCATTTCCCTTACTAGCTGTTGTAAGAGCATCATTTTGAAGGAAGCTCTCCTTCATCAGAAAGAATAAGAACCACAATAGAAATGCATGAGAGCTTATCTACCGTACATAGCACTAGTGTTGAGTAGGTTGTAAAGAACAATATCCTATTAAAGGACAATATTCATTTTTTAAAAAATAAGGTATAGAAAGCACATAGAACATGGTTCTGTAATTTTTTAAAACCTCTTTACCAACAGGATTATGGAAGACATCTGCATTTTTTCCCTCTGCAATTAAGTAATATTTTGCACCTCTGGGTCTCCTTCTATCTTTTTTCCCCCTCAATTCCTATTCCCAACATCGAATCTATGTTATTTGTATCTATTTGTGCATTGGGAACACAAGGCAGATGGCAATTGATCTGTTCCATATCATATGACAAAGGAGAAAAGAGAATGTTTTTATTCATTGTATCGACATAGCTGCCTATATCGCAAAATGTGACTCTGGAGAGTGTCCAGAGTCGGCAGCAACATTATGAGTGATTGCCAACTGCCTTTTCTGTAAGGTTGCATTAGGCAATTTCCTTCCAGATTTTTTGATTTTTCCTCTATAGCTCTTGGCTTGGACCAGTCCATTTTCAGACTTGAATTCTCTTTTGCTGGCTCCTTTCCCCATCAAAAATTTGATCCCATTCTATTCATTCTTTTGGAGAGACATTGTGCTGAAGAGAGAGAGTACAACCCTGCTTTCTATAAATTATTTCCAACATTCTATTGGGTTGGAAATAACAATAAAAAAAACATTCCACAAAGCTTTGGTTCTGGATTGGTTCCTATGTTCATTTGATCTATCTCCTACCGAGTTACTGTAGTCATTAACAAATTAGGCTCCCAACAAGCCTATTAACATTTGTGATCCTCAATAGCCTTTTGGAATGCAAACCAACAGCAGGGCCTTCACTCATTTCTATTCCCCTCCTTCCCATGGTTCCAATTGCTTGGCAGATTTGTTTTCTAAAACAGTGACTGCTACAAATAGCAAATATTTTCTGGGCAAGGAGGGGGGGGTGAGAATGGCAGATGGTAGGACATGGGAATACTTTTTTTTTTTTGCATTTTAAGCATTGATATGAAAGATTGCTGGTTTTTTAAATATATAAATATAAGCATCATTAATATTTAATGCAGGTTCTTTTGCCTTCAGTCACCACAAGCACTTGCATTTTTTATGCTGATAAATATCCACATCAAAGAGAAAGCTGCGCTTAAAAGCACTTTATTTGAAATTTCGCTGGAAAGCCAAACCCATTAAAACACAAGACAATTTCACTCATGAAAGCACAGGTTTGAAACAAATATATATATATGGTTTTTTTTTTCTGTTAAATCACCTGGTATACCCAAATATGGGAGGGAGCATACTGCTTCCTTTTTGCCTTTCGGCCCCTCCAGGGGCCATCCAGGCAGTTACTTACAACGACAGTCCGTTTTCTATATGTTACATATTTTTACTGATAAATACATAAATAAAGGGAGACTAGTATAGATCTATTTCAAGCTATTTAGCTCTCATCAGCTAGCCAACATATATATATTCTCCTTCTACTATGCCAGAGATTTAGACATTTAGAAATATATAAATCACCTAGCAGTGTTTCCATAGCTACTGATATCCTACCAGCAGTTCTAAGATGCTAGGCACAGCTATTTTCAACAAATGGATGAACATAAAATAAGTGCCTAAGTTTGGAATTTTTTTAAAATCAATGTGCAATAGACATTTAACAGTGTTGGATTTTTAATAAGCCCATTACAGATCTCCCCCTCCCCAATTTTTTTGTACCAAAAATGTGTCTTTGTATTGAAACTTTAAGCAATGATGCTGTATGGAATAAAGGCTACATTAGGAGTATATTTTCAGAAGGCTTCGGATTAGACAAACGGCTTTTTGATTTCTGTGACTGTTGGTTAAATCCAGTGTTAAATAATTTAACTTCTATTATTACCAAATGACTTTTTTTCCTTTTCCCCAAAAGTGTCAAGTGATTGACAGCTAAATCTAACATGAATTCATCTTGTTAATAGAGTTTACTGTTTGACTCTCTCTCCCTCCCTCTCTCCCCCATATGTGGACGTATGCAAAGGAATAGCTACATCATAAATTAATTGGAAATCTATCTTGCTACACAAATATAGTCTAACAGTGGATTTTTACTTATTTGTATTTTTTCACCAGTTGAACCCTGAATTTGAAACCAACTGAAATCAGGAATTATTGAAGAATTTGATTTTAGTGTTTTTTTGTATTAGGCATAATCTGGAATGCTGAATTGGTGTTTAGACACAATGCAGATATCAATCATATTGCATAGTAAAGATTGCAACCATTTATGGGGGGAGTGTCAAAATCAGAGGTGGGTTTCAGCAGGTTCTGACCAGTTCTGGAGAACCGGTAGCAGAAATTTTGAGTAGTTCAGAGAATTGGTAAATACCACCTCTGACTGGCCCCGTCTCCATCTATTCTCTGCCTCCCGAGTCCCAGCTGATCAGGAGGAAATGGGGATTTTGCAGTAACTTTCCCCTGGAGTGGGGTAGGAATGGAGATTTTACAGTATCGTTCCCCTGCCACACCCACAAAGCCACACCCACCAAGCCACACCACACCCACCAAGCCACGCCCACAGAACCAGTAGTAAAAAAAATTGAAACCCATCACTGGTCAAAATGTATAAAACATCTAAAAATCTCATTCATTTGTTCATTCAATCAATCAATTAATCAATCAATTTATATGGTTGCCCATCTCAGGTTAATGACTCTGGGCTAACAATGTTATATATATATATA
>QLTV01001733.1:1337398-1349990 GCA_003457575.1 Thermophis baileyi | reverse complement strand
TATATATATATACCCACAGACATACTCAGACATAAACAGACATATTAGATATGCCAATTAATTAAGTGCCCACCCACAGAAATGAAAGTGATTGGCAGCTGCTTGAAATGCACAGCAGTGGGGGAATAGCCCAAAGCAGCCAGCAGTCTAAATTAAACACCTGGTAACATCTACCTGTTTCAGGTGGATTAAAAAAAACCTGGCTTACAGCACAGAGAGCATCAACACATACAGGAACAACTTAAGGTTCCCTTGTATTGCAGTCTCTGTTGATGGAATATATAGCATCATTGACTGGCATAAAGGTAAACTATTCATAGTCATATGTTCCATAAGTGTTAACTTCCCTTAAGGCATAAGTTAACAGTAAATTAAAAATAAGCTATGTTAACAACTTGTTTTAATAAACAATAAAATAAAAAATAAAGACAGAACTTTGCAGTTTTCTTGGTAAGATTTTGACAGTGGTTGGCCATTGCTCACTATTGGTCTCCGGGCACAATTCAAGGTGTTGGTTATTACCTTTAAAGCCCTGCATGGCTCAGAGCCAGGTTATCTTTGAGACCGCCTTCTACCACATAGCTCCCAGCGACCGGTAAGATCCCACAGGGTTGGGCTCCTCCGGGTCCCGTCAGCTAAACAGTGCCGGCTGGCGGGCCCGTGGGGGAGGGCCTTCTCTGTGGCTGCCCCGGCCCTCTGGAACCAGTTACCTCCTGAGATCCGGACTACCCCCACCCTGCTGGCCTTCCGGAAAGCGGTGAAGACCTGGTTGTTCCAGCAGGCTTGGGGCCGTTGATCTCGCTTCTGCAATTTGGCGAGATCCGGCCATGAAAAGGTGTGTATGGATTTTTAATTGTTTTTAAATGTTTTTATTATGTATCTTTTTGGTAGGCTTTTTATATTTTAATAAGTTTTTTATATTTGCTGTAAGCCGCCCAGAGTCCCTAGGCAGTTGGGTGGCATAGAAATGCAAATAAATAAATAAATAAATTGCCTGCTTCCTAGGTCTGAGACAGAGTGGCTGTTCCAAGCTGCCAAATGTGAAGCTTTTATTCAGAATAATTATATTTTTGATTTTTTAAAAAAAATAAATAAGAAAAATAAAGAAATAGAAAAAAAATAAGTACTCACAATTAATAACAGTAAAAATTGTCTCTGCTAGTGATTAATTAGTACAACAGAAAGTTGTGCTGCTGCAGAAATAAAGAGTTACACAAACAATGCTACATAGCTATTCTAAACTCCCCAATAAGATGCATTTCAGAACCTTCTGCAGTTGAATCTTTCATTTTTTTCCGCACAATTAAAAATTATCCATTCAGAATCACAATGTAAAATGCCTTCAATCCTGTAGTTTTGCAGCTTTCAAAGGCTGTGCTTCATCCCCATCGCCCATCCCTTCCATCTTTCCAAAATAACACCACTTCAAAACAATTCTACATTCATAATGCCTTTTGGCGTGCTTGTGAATTTGCATGCCACTATCTTAAACTCCCAGATGACAATGCTAAGTGACTTGAAAGGTAAAATATTACATAATACCGGTAACTTCTCTGGAACCTTTGGCAATTCACCTGTTCTTAAATATATAGAGGCTATGGAGTTTGAAAGTATGGATTGATTCTCAAACCAAACCTGCTGACAGATATATAAATGACTTCCCTAGTCTCTACATCTAGCAATTAAAACATCAGCAGCTGGTTAATATAAAAAGCAAGGGCTAGTGTGCCATGGTTTTCTAGCAGTACATAATATTCTCCTCTCAAATAATTTAAATTTAATATCTAGAAAGTTGGCAAAGATGAACTACTCAATAATATTAAACGTAGGTAATTATTACAAATTTTCAGGACATTTGCAAAAGTAGCTTTTCTTTGACATTTCAGTTGCTAAGAAAAGAAGGATGGGTAACAAAATAAAAATAGAAGGATGTGTGAAAAGAAAATGGTGGAAGGAAGGACAGATTTGATGAGGTCAGTGATTATAATTTGGAAAACACAGACTTTGTGTATATGTGTGTTTTCGGTGTTATATTTTCTTGCAGATAAATAGAGTTACTCATTGGGATTTCTGTTTGCTTATGCCTTTCATATACTAATTGAATAGTACATATAAATATAAAAATTGAGATGTCTTGGATACAGCAAAGAATTATAAGCACAGTTATATAGATAGGTAGTAAATGGTAAAATGTATTTTCACACAAAAATGACTTTCCTTCCTTCCTTCCTTCCTTCCTTCCTTCCTTCCTTCCTTCCTTCCTTCCTTCCTTCCTTCCTTCCTTCCTTCCTTCCTTCCTTCTTTCTTTCTTTCTTTCTTTCTTTCTTTCTTTCTTTTTTTCTTTCTGGGTAATCTTTTTTATTTTTCTGATTTTTGTCATTCTTTTTAAATAAAATTAAGGATTGTTTAATTTTGTTGTTTAAGTGTATCTTATTGTGCTTACATGTGTTTTTCTAAAATAAAGATTAATAAAAAGGTTTTTAAAAACATACTAGTGTGTGAGTGGCTCATATCAATACTAATTGGTTTTTCAGTTGCAATAGTGGAAAATGTATCTAACTTAGGTTGAATTGTTGGTTTCTTGGCTCTTTTTCAAGATGTTTAGACTAGGCAACATCATCCATGCTCTGACAAGAGAAACCAACTCAGAGAAAAACAAGAAATCAATATCATTTCTCTATTCACTACTTGTAATAAAGGTGACCTTAATTTTTATGAAGACTTGATACAAATTTTAGTTTTAGTTCCAGATGTTTTTGTTTCATAAGATATGACTTTAGAAGGATTTAGAGAAAGTTTTACAAGTCTTAAAAATCATAAAATGTTTCAATGATACCTAATTATGATTATACTGTATGCCAAGAAGGCTGTATTTACCTGCTAACATAGAAATAACCATACCTGAATTTAATGTGGCTTATTTCTGATTAAACATTTAGGCTTTCAGACACTTTGCCAGAAGATAATAGGATTAAATCTAGTAACTTTGCACTTCTTCTCTGCTAACTACTTTGGACTTCCTAGAATGAAAATGAACATTCTAAAAATATAGGTGGATATACTGTTCACTATTTACATGCCTTCTGTACTTCCTTTACAACCTTGTAGGAGTATCTTTAGAGTCAGCATGATGAGCAATACTATACTACATCTTTCTCTGTGTGCAATAAATTCAATTATAAGCAAAATAAGTGTCACATATTTTAAACATAATTTTGTTGTTATTGCTTGCTCGCATAATCACTTAGTGATGATCTGAAAGGAGACTTGAACTTATTATTTCTGTAAAAAAAAAACATCACTATATCTATATAGGCATTGTGCTCGTGGCTATGGGAATATTGCAACATTTTTCAGAAGGTTTATCCCATCAATGCAGCTAATGCATTGCTTTGAGGAATGGATGCAGAGTGATCACATCTTACTCTGGAGCTCAGCTGGTCTTTTAACTTTCAATTTGTTGTCATAAGAACCCAATTTGTTTTTTCTGTTTGTTTGTTACTGTAAAAAATTGAGAGATAGAAGACAATGTTAAACATTCTGACTGCTATTTTTGTATTATGTTTTAACTCTGGATGTCTGTTTCATTAACTGAATCACAGAAGGACTCCCTGGGAAGACAGGCTGCTTATTTGGGTGAGAAATGGATAAATATGGGGTTTAGCTGTTCAAACGTGCTTTAGTTTTCTTCTGCATAATCAAGACAGTAAATTAGACAATCTCTATGTGCACATAAATAAGAATTCTACTATGCTAACATTCTAGGCTAAGTGAGTTCCAGGACTTCCTTTGAGATTATATCCTCAGTTGGTCCAAAATATGGCAGCTGGGGTTTAGACTGGCTCTAACAGAACAGGTCTGCAAGTTGACTTTAGTTGATTTTGAAAAAGTATGAGACCAGCAAATAAAAGAAGAAAGAAAAAGGAATAAAAGTGCAAATGGTATCAATAAGAAAAATAAAATAAAATAAAAAGTTGAGAATAAAGGTGAACTAGTGACAAAACATCAGCCAGATCAGGGTATTTTCCTTTAGACTGAAATTACAGTTGATATTTCTAACCACTGTATTCATAACACTTGAATTATGAACAGTTTCTCAAATTGTGAACTTATACTTTTCACGCATTGACAAAAAACAAACAAACAGGGTACTTGACCATGGATGAAGAATTTAAGGCTTGCAGCCCATATGTTGTTTCTTGGAATTGATCCTATGGAATTCCTAGATGCCTAGGAATCTTGCCCTCTAGTCTGCCTAGTTCCATTTGCTTCCATTAAGCTTCAAGGAAAAAGTTGTTGATTCGCATTGCAAATAGTCAATGAAAAATAGCAGTCTGAATCAGGAAAACTAGCAACTGAGAAAGTTTGCTAGATAGAAGGAAGGAATCTTTTTGAATTTATCCTCCTCCTCATTAGCTACTGTATACCTGATCGCTGTCGGTCGAGGTTATCCAATGTTTTTCAGCAGAATCTCTGAAGATCCAAAAACTCCAAAAGTCCAAAATTAATCAGAAGCTGTGAAAAAAGAGCTTGTATTACCGTAATACTGAAGGGTGAAGAGTGAAGTCAGAGTAGAGAAGTGGATATGTTCATCTCTGTGTGAATATTGAAGAAGCAGAATGAAAAGAGTATTGATGCTTTTGAAATTTGGTATTGGACAAATCTCTTGAGAATATCATGGTCAGCCAAGGGAAAAACAAACAAACAAATGGATAATTAAACAAACCTCTTGATCAAGCACCTTTGGGACAACCATGACCTGGATGACTGAGAATCTTCATAGACAAACCAATGCAGAGTTCTCACTCAAGGCACAAATGATCAAGCTCAAATTATTGGACTTCAGGTTCATTTTTGAAGACTTAGCTATCTGGAAAAGATGGAAGAAAAAGAAGAGGGCAACCATCAGCAAAGTAGTTCGACTCAGTTACACTGGTAATGGGTACATTTTTGGAAGATCTGATGGGCCAGCCTAGGGACAGATTGTCATGGAAAAAGTCTATCTATATAGTCACTAAAAGTTAACATGAGCTTAATGGATACACATACACACACCAATGAATGAATGAATGAATGAATGAATGAATGAATGGTCTGGATGAAAAATAAATAACATTGCAAATAGTGGGGATATTAGCTATGAATGTATGTCTTGTTTGAGACCTTTTCAGAATATCAGAGGTAAAACTATTGATTGGATGTTTTTAAGGAAGGGGATAGATACATTTGTGTTTACTGTCTGTAACCTAAATAATTACATGGATTTTCTACTTTAGAAGCCCCAATGTTTTTGAATTCCAGGTAAGAGCAGGTAAATGGTTGGGAAATCCTTGTGCCTTCATGGTCTGCTTTTGGGTTTCTCACAACAGAAAGTAATGAAATAACTGCTCCTCTGTTGAACCCAGGCTGGATTGTCTATGTTCAGTTGGACAGGGGAAATTTTTGAAAATATTCTGGATAGGACTTATATATTAAAGAATGATATGCTTATTTTTATAGAAAGAATGATGAAACCAAGGCTAGGTTATGGCTTACACCTAGATGGCATTACTTCATCTCCAGGTTAGCTTATAATGACCTTTTCAATACAGTGTAAAAAATATCTATCTCCCCAAAGTATGCATATCTGAATTCTTATTGAGAAGTTTAAATAATGACATATGAAATTAAAAATGAATACACATGGATTTAGAAAAGATTGGTTTCAATCTCTGTGGTCTTAGTCTTCTTTTCCTTTCACAGTTATTGTTTCCTCAAAATATTTCCATCCGTAGGATTGCTGAAAAATAAATACTTAAAAAATCAGCACCCTTTGGTTTTTTTAATTTTTAATTATTCTAATGTCTGCAATTACAGTTTCCATTATTCATAGAGTTTGCTTTATAATTAGAGAAAATTGAATTGTGTGTTGAGTGTTTGCCAGTAGGGCATTATTTCTTATTGATATAAAACTGTATCAAGTACATGTCTTTGACTTAAAAGAAAAAGCAGGTAGTAGAAATGTTTTTTCCCTTTTCTATTTTCCCCCATTCTGCTTTCTTTAGACTTCTTTTGATATATTTTATTTGCAGTAAGGGAATAAGAGAAAGGTCTCTTCAGAATTTCTTTTCTGTACCATTATGTAGCCATGCCTAGGCAACCCAGCACAAAATTAAAATCTGTACCATAACAACAACAAAATCCAACAACAAAAATCCACTTCTACCACCCTCCTTCAAGTTATGGTTTAGGGTTATGTAATGTTTCATAGCTTTGGATTTTAACTAGTAATAACCTGAAACTTACAATGCCTGAGTGGGTAGCATATATTGAGAACATATTGTTTTACCTTATTCCCATTTTACACGTTTGTGAGTGAACCTGCAATAATGTGTTACAGATTCAAGTAAAGAACTTTGTATTCCTCCGAGTGTAAAGTGTGTAATAATAACAATGCACTATGGTTTCTGATGTGATTACACTGTTTATTCCCCCATATCTACTTCCCACTATAGCTTTTGCTTGTTGTGAGTGAAAAAATACACTGTAATAAAGTTGTGAATAACTTTGGGTAAATTTAAGCAAGCTTCCTATTATTCCTCTTGGAATTTTGAATTTCACCCTGAGATTAGGAATTGTAGCAAGAATTTATCTGGATATTTGTTTAAACTTTCTCACTTGAGGCACAATTGACCAAATGATCCTACATGAGACACATTATGAAAGATCTAGGTCCCAAGAGAAAGTTCTAATGCTGGGAAGAGGATGACCAGCAGAAAGTAATGGCCTCAATTACAATAGAAATGTGTGCACTGGTAGAAAATCTGAAGAAATAGGTTAGGGACAAGTCATCACAGAGAAAGTCTGTCTATACGGTCATTAAGCATTGACACTGACTTGATGGCACATGACAGGAAGGAAGGAAGGAAGGAAGGAAGGAAGGAAGGAAGGAAGGAAGGAAGGAAGGAAGGAAGGAAGGAAGGAAGGAAGGACATTAATATTTTTTAAGCTCCCTTATGTTTGGATTATTGTAATCATTGTAGTACATTATTACATTATTGTAATCTGTATGTAGCTTTAGAAATTATAGACAGGTGCATTGATGAGTCATTTTTGTAAACATTCTAAGACAAGTTTTGAAAATTACAGGACAACTGTAATTTTAGTAAACTTAGTAACTTTTCTTCAATTAACAGCTTTTTGCTCCAAATACCATCCTCCCTTCTTCCCACAAGTCCCTTGTACATATATAACTTTGTCTCCCATAGTTTTCCATATGCTTTAGGGTTAAATGGGATTGGAGAATATCCCTATCCAAATCCCTCTTCTTTGTAGGTTTAATGTAATAACAAAACACCAGAGTTGGAAAGGACCTTGAAACTCTTCTAGTCCAAACTACCTGCTCAAGCAGGAGACCCTATACCATTCTGGACAAATGCCTGTCCAATCTCTTATTAAACACCCCCAGCTATTGAGCTTCCACAACTTCTGGAGACAAGCCATTTGTCCTCACTGTCAATAAGTTTCTCCTTAGTTGTAGGTTGGATCTCTCCTTGATAAGTTTCCATATGTTACTTCTTTTACTGCCCTCAGGTGCTTTGGAGAATAGGATCACAGCCAGAGGTGGTATTCAGCTGGTTCGGACCGGTTCAGACAAACCGGTAGTAGCGACCTGCACCCCGGTGCTATGCTGTCCTATTTAGCCACATTTTCACACTGTGTGCATGCGTGCAAGCCACGTGCACGAGCAAAGCGTATTTGCGGAAGGCTGCACGCATGCACGGAAGGTGTGCGCGTGACCAAAGCGAGTGTGCATGTGCTGGGTGAACCGGTAGGGAAATTATGTGAATTCCACCTCTGATCACAGCCCACTCTTCTCTGTGACATCCCCTCAAATGTTGGAAGACTACTACCATGTCATCCCTAGTTCTTTTCTTCATTAGACTAGACATACCAATTTCCCGCAACAATTCATCATATGTTTAAGTTTCCAATCCCCTAATTATCCTGGTAGGTCTTCTGTGCACTCTTTCTAGAGTCTCAACATATTTTTTGTATTGTGGTGACCAAAATTGGATATATTATGCAAGCCAGAGGTGGGTTCCTCCCGGTTTGGACCGGTTCGACCGAACTGGTAGTGACCCGCTGGTGACATCACGATGACATCACGGATCCGGTTCGGTTGGTGCCAGTCCATGGACGCCGCCATCTTTTTTTAAAAAAAAATATTATTTTTTCTTCTGCGCATGTGCAGAAGCCAAGTTTCTGGCACTGCACATGCATCGCTATCTTGTTTTCGGCTTTATTTTTTTTTTTTTGCACTGCGACGCGCGGGGCCATGAGGCGCGGGAGGAAGCAAACTGGCAGCAAGATAAGTTAGAACCCACCCCTGATGCAAGCATAGTTTAATCCTATGTTGTGGGAATGCACAACATTTTTTCAGCAAGGGGTGTGCTGAGCGCTGCATGCCAACCTGGGACAAAGTCATATTAAACCCCTAATTTTATTTCATGCCATTGTCACTTAAATTTAGCTATAAAAATAAACACAGTTAATCTGATGGGTGTCCAATCATCCATTTAATGATTTTTCTCTTTCAATTTTGTTAAAATTTGGAGTTTGGTAATAACTTTTATAGGTCTCTTGGAATATTGAATCATAGAGTCAAAGAGTTGGAAGGACTTTAGAAGCCTTCTAGTCTAATTCCCTTCCCATACCATTCCACACAATATAATGGAATTGAATTTAGTCACACACACAACCTTTGCTTGAAAATCTGCAATTATGAAGTTCTCACAACTATAGGAGGTAGGGTATTCCACTGCTTAATAGATCTCACAGTCAGGAAATTGATCTTTCATTCAAGTTTGAATCTTTCACCAACTGGTCTTGTCCTACCTTCTGGAGCTATGGTTAATAAGTCTATACCCCTTCTCCCTTAAGTATTTGAAGATCATGTCTTTCCTTAGCTTTCTCTTTTATAGCCTTAACATACAGTAACTACTACCTTTTCCAGAAGATTTAGCCTCCATCACCATGATGTTTTTTTTATATTCTGGTGATCAAAACTGGATTCAATATTCCAGATGCAGTCTGACCAGTACAGCATCAAGTGGAATTTTCCATTGCTGTGATATTGCCACTCTGTTGATACAGTTCAAGACTGAATTGGATCTTTTGGCAGCTGCAGCACATAGCTGTCTCATATTTGATCTATGATCTACCAGAATACCCATATCCCTCTCCCAAGTAGTAATACAAAGGCAGGTATCAAGTGTCTTGCACAGTGCATCTGATTTTTCCCACCTAAATACAAAACTCTATATTCCTAGTGAATGAACTCCAATATTTTGGCGACAGCCCAATAGTCCTCCCCCAAGACTCATACTTTCTTCACAGTGACCTCTTTCTTCCTCTGATTTTTTGGGAAATTTATTTAAAACTTCTTATTTTCCTTCAAAGGAAGAAAGTCAGCCTCCAGTAGAGCAATAAGTTTGTATATGGTACAACTGTTGTTGGAGGCCTCCTTAGGCAAGAACACAACATGGTTCATACCTTATGCATACCTTATGCATTACCATCATGGCTCCTTGCCCATGATTGTAATCTTCCAAAGATTGCTCAGCTCTGAGTACCTTCCTTTAGGAATTCCCTTGTGTAAATATTCCTGACCAAACTCCCCTGCAAAGCAACAAATCCTGTGAGCGTTTCATAAATCTGCTCAAGTTCTATATCAAGTTCTGATTCAAGTGCAATAGAAGTGACTCAACCAGCTCCAGCAGATAGCACTTCCTGTATGGATCACATCTGGTCTACCCCCTTTTTCTATCAGCTGTCACCAATCAGCTGCTTCCTCTGCTTCCACCTACTTTTGGAGGTATATCCTATCCTGGGCAATCAAGTAATACACCATTATGATAAACATTTCAAATACTGCTAAATGATTTCAGTCAAAAATTCCTTGAAAGAGAGTTAATGGTTCCTGACTTAGAATGAAGTGATGAAGTACTAGGTATATCACATTAAAGAGATTCAGTCATAGGTAACATTGTTATTCTAGTAAAGGTTATATGTTGTATTTATGTTTATCGTAAAAAATATACCAAATACTCAACTATATTTTATTCAGAATTACAGAGATGACAAACTACTGAATTACCACTGGTTTTTTTAAAAACAAAAACAACAAATGTCTTTTCCCAGTTTCTTCACTGAAAGATAAAGTGATTTGAAAATGATATTTCTTCTTATATTATTAATCAATTAATGTGTCATTCTTTGGAAAGAATCCAGGCAGACAGAAACAATATTGAACTGTCTAAAATATAATTACCTTTTTGCTTTGTTTTCAGTTCCTTGCTTATGTTCCTTTGTTTGATTTTTTTTTACAACTTATGCACTAAAGGAAGCATTTCCACAACTGATGTGCAATTTTACCTGACCAAAAACTATTTAATGAGAAACCTCAGTGAGAAATATTGTGAGCCTTATGAAAACTCCACTGGCTTTCAGTGATATTCTATTGCTAAATTAAATTTACAGTATTTTATTGAAAGTATTTTAGCATCTCCTAAAATTCCCACAAAATGAAAACCTCCAAAGTTGAAATTTGATTGGGAACCGCTTTATGAAAATTAAAATATAATGGTTGGAGTACATAACTAACTAGTAGTGAGAGGCTTTTAAGTGTCAGCCTCATGCTAAGTGGTTGCAATTTTCCAGTTTTTCCTGAATTCTTACTGAAAGCTAAAGCTAGCTGACCACTTAAGATTAAGGATGAATATTTTGAAGCAACAGAATTTCTTCAAGGAAATGGATTCCCCACCCCCCCCAAAAAATGCTTCTCGGTGTTATTGGGATCTGCTGGGAAACTGAATAATATATAGAATCAATTTTAACATTAATGACTTTCAGCTTTGACACTGGAAATATATTTTGCCTGCAACTTCTGTACAGAAAGCAAGTGACCAAGTCAAAAACTGCTATGGATATAATTAGAACTATGAATTATTTCAGAGCCTTGGTTCCATTTTTAGCAATAGCTCTATTTTATTTCCTGCATTAAAGTCTGGAAAGCACATTTGGAAGATATTGTGGCAGAAGTACAGTTATTATGAAATGATATATGAAGTATTTAAACTCTAGGATAATCTCAGTTTGAAAATTGCAGATAAGTTTAGTTTATTAGTTGTTTGTGGGGAGAAAAATCATAAGGGTACTAATATTTTCGCTCATTATGTTATATTTTTAAACTGTATTTTTAAATTTAATTGCCTAAAATTCCAGAATAGTAATATATTCAGTTAAAATAGTTCTTTAATGCACAGTTGATCTAGATACGTTAGCAGTGCCTAACTCTCCTGATAATATTGAGAATACTGACATTTGTTTGGGATGATTTTAAATCTAGAATATTTTTATTTTATTTTAAATAAGCAATTCAAAAGTATATATGGATAGAAATAGAGATGATAGAGATAGATATACATATACATTTTTAATGCTGTTGAATAATATTAAATAATAAAAATATTATCTTAATTTGGAATAACATGGTGGTGTAGTGGTGAAAACACTCACCTCCCACTCGGAAGGTTGAGAGTTCAATCCTAGGTAGAGGTCGATGTTTCTCTCCTAGGGAGCAAAGAAAAAAAAAATCTGCTGAGAATCCTGTGTGGCATCAGGAAAGTCATCTGGCCAGTAAACTCTCAGCCCTGACTCTACCACAAATTAAGGGATTACTGGGTTGTAAAAAGGGAGTTTATTATCTTAATTATTATCCATAACTTATTTTGATTAAAAGTCATAAAGAGAAGATGTACAATGAAATGTAAGGGAATGGTCAATAATGAGGCAGACATCACCTCTATTAGGGCAGCAAGAAAAAAGCAGGACTGGCAATCATTGCTTGCAATTAGCAATGCCTGGAAGTGGCCCATGGAGTAGGCAAGATGACTTTGCTCCCCCAGTACTAAAACCAGTAAAAATTGGCCCTATGAAACCCCCTGGTCAGCAGAAACAGCAAAAACCATAGTGTGCTCATTGGTGACAGAACAAGCCAAATGCAGCTGACAGCAATATACGTACAGCTAATAGAAGCTTGTTTTATTTTCTGGTTTAAACTGATTTTCTATGCAGCACAGGATTGATTCTATTTAGATTTAGCTTTTTTTCAATGATAAGAAACCTGAGCAGAGGAATTCTAGTTATACTTTATATAAGTCATTTATATATGGTCAAACAAGTGGCAACTTCAAATCTCAATCAACAAATGCTCTGTCTTACACATTGGCAAAAAGAATCAGAACACAAAATACAAGCTTGGAGGACACGACCTTGTAGACGACCCTTATTCTGTCAAGGATCTTGGAGTACTCATATCTAATGATCTAAGTGCCAAAGCCCACTGTAACAACATTGCCAAAAAGGCACTAAGAGTAGTCAACTTAATCCTGCATAGCTTCTTCTCTGGCAACATTACGCTGCTAACTAGAGCATACAAAACGTTCACTAGACCAATTCTCGAATACAGCTCACCTGTCTGGAACCCGCACTGCATATCGGACATGAATACAATTGAGAGAGTACAAAAATATTTCACGAGAAGAGTTCT
>QLTV01001733.1:1320007-1330962 GCA_003457575.1 Thermophis baileyi | reverse complement strand
ACCACCATTTCTACGGTTTTGAGTGTATTCAGTTCCAGGTTGTTCCGGTCGCACCACAAGGTTAGTTGTTCAACCTCCCGTCTGTATGCGGATTCATCATTGTCTCGAATGAGGCGGATCACTGTTGTGTCATCTGCGAACTTCAGTAGTTTAACAGATGGATTGTTAGAGATGCTGGGGGGATGACAGAGGCACTACCTTGATGTGGTTGTGGGGCTTGTATATTCTGAGGAAGATGAGAGATATGCTAGAGGTTCAATTATACTAGATAGGTCTCATCAGAAGAGTCAGACAGAAAGTGTCTCTCCCTTAAAAAAATATGGTGAGACATAAATTATAGAAACTCATATTGGCTCAGTTGTCACTCGGGTCAACAAGGACCGTGCTAGATTATTATGTTTTTGCATAGCGTAGTGAACAGATTGCTATAGCTTTATTCTAAAAGCTTTCGGGCTTTTTAAGCTTTAGAGAAGCAAATAGCTTTCTTAGTTTTCCATACAAATTTCCTCTTTTATAGAAACATGCACGCATAATATCTTTAAATTATGTCAGAATGCTATTATTTCTTTGTCATACTGAGAGCCACAATAATTTCTTTTAATGATGTCACTTAAAGCAAGATTTAAATATAATTATACTTCATTATTGTTGCAATTAACATGTCAAATGGTTGTAAAGCTAAGAGCTTAAATGTCCAAAGCTGTATTACAGTGTTGGTTTGTCAAATTACTTTTGTGCCTACCAGTTTTAGTCTATGATCAGTGACTTCCTCCAGTTGTATTTAGGAAACATTCACACACACATATTGTCTAATGGAATCAGAAACGGGAGGAACGTTATAAATACACTTTGGAAAGATTCTCTGAGCTCTCTCTAAGAAGCTAAAGTGACGTTTTTGGTAATCAAAGAATTCAGAAATCCAAATTATACATTTATAGTTTGAGCATTGCCTAATTAGATAAGGTTATTACTTAATAAGAATCTCAATTTAAAGAAAAAAGTGGCAGAAAAGAAAAAAAATATTATTATCGATTGATCCATAGATACAAGGTAATATATTGGTTGCAGTTTCTTTGATGAGAATAGTTTTCACGTCTCAAAAACTGAGTCTTTTAATTGAGAACATTTCATGTTATACAGGTCCTTGACTTATGATTACAATTGAGACAGAAATTTCTGTTGCTAAGCAAGACAGTTTTTAAGTGAGTTTTGCCCCATTGTACGATCTTTTTTTGCCACAATTGTTAAGAGAATCAGTCCAGTTGTAAAGCAAATCATGCAGACATTAAATGAATTTGGCTTTCCTCTTCGACTTTGCTTGTCAGAAGCCATCTGGGAAGGTTACAAATGGCAATCACATGACCCTGGAACAGTGCAACTGTCATACATGCATGTCGGCAAGTGCCTTAATTTTGATCATGTGACTATGGGAATGCTACAATGGTCGTAACTGTGAAAACTGATCATAACAAAAAAAATTAGTGCTGTTGAATTGAAATTGAATGGTCACTAAAGGAATGGTTGTAAGTCAAGGACTACCTGTAGTTGACTCCTTCCCTCTGCAGCTACAGTTTAATCTTCTGCCTCCAGCACATGGCCATGATCACTTAGGAAAAGGGCATTGCTTTCAGACTCCATGTTCTAATAGACTATGTTATGGCAAAACCTGGCTCACCTAAAGTAACCATGAAGAAGTTTGAACATGCAACATAAAAATTTAATAGGTAGGAAAATACCAAAGACAGTACAGCAGGATTCCAACAAAGCATTGGCAGCTTGCTGGCCAGCTCTCAGCGAAAGCAGATCCATAACGTATAGCCCTTTGGCCTGCTACATTTCAAAGACAAAGAAAAAGACAGAAGCAGTGGAAATTACAGCATGAGGTTAGAATGTTTTTGATAAACCCATAGGTGGCCTTCTTATTATTAATCCCTTCCTACTAGATCAGCATGGCATCTATATTATCTCTGTTAAGTCCTCACTCTAACGACCGCGCCGGCTGCTGCTCGCTCCTGATTGGCTGAGGCGCGAGCAGCAGCCGAGCGGGAAAATAACGGCTCGGGATTGGGTTAGAGTTTGACAGCTCGAGTATAAAAGGAGCTGTCAGGCCGCTTGTTTGCTGTTCGTTCCTATGGTTCTGAATAAATGTTCCTGTTGCTGAACCTGAGTGTCTGCCTCAGTTCCTGTCAGCCGCACCCCACAAACACTTCAATCTCTGAGATATGATCAGTGAATATAAACAATATGGTGTACACAGCCACAGGTTCCTGACTGATTCTTCTCTCTGTCACCCCTCAGGGGCAATTTTACTTGCTGTCAGTATTTTCTTACAAGGTTACTTTAAGCAAGTAACATGTATGAAAGGGGGAACATCTCATAGGCTTGGTAGTGAATGTAATTCACACATGTTTGTGTGGAGGGGGTATCATTTAGTACCACAACTTGTTAGTGACACAGTGTGTATATGTACATCTTGGTAGGACTGTGCATGTGAGAGAGATGGGAGGAAGGGAGGGAACATGGCTGGGTTTGATTTGAAGGCAGACAAACTTAGTTGAATCAGAATGCAAAGGTACAGTCTGAAATCTAAGTCCACCAAAGGTGAAAGGTAATCATTTGATCTGGCCAGAGAAGAGAAGACCTTATGATGTTGAGCTCCATCCTCAGCCCATTATTCTGTGATACTGATGAATGGTACTGAAGTCCATTAAGACTTACTTTTTGATGCACTGAAAATCGTTGAAAGGCTACAGTGTCCCATCATTTTTGCAAACCTCTCAACCAGGGGTGGGTTCCAACTTACCTCGCTGCCGGTTTGCTCCCTCCCGTGCTGCGTGGGTGCACCTCGTGGGCACATGCACGCTTCATGTGTGCACGCATGCGCAGTAACAAAAAAACCGATTTTTTTTTAAAAAGCCGGAAAAAAAATGGTGACCACATGCACAGTGCCAGAAGTCAGCTTCTGTGCATGCTCAAAAGGAAAAAATAAATTCAAAAAATTCAAAAACAAATTCAAAACAAATTCAAAAAAAAATTAAAAAATTTTTTTAAAAAAAAGAATGCGGCCCTCACGGACTGGCACCGACCGATCCGGTTTGGTGACGTCATTGTGACATCACCAGCGGGCCACTACCAGTTCGGGAGAACTGGTCCGAACCGGGAGGAACCCACCCCTGCTCTCAACTATTCCAAAATAACAATAGCACTTAGACTTATATACCGCTTTACAGTGCTTTACAGCCCTCTCTAAGCAGTTCACA
Source organism: Thermophis baileyi (assembly GCA_003457575.1). NCBI lineage: Eukaryota > Metazoa > Chordata > Lepidosauria > Squamata > Dipsadidae > Thermophis > Thermophis baileyi. The sequence goes on along the minus strand of QLTV01001733.1, from coordinate 1,327,702 downwards.
GAGTCAGCATATTGCCCCCAACAATCTGGGTCCTCATTTTACCCACCTCGGAAGGATGGAAGGCTGAGTCAACCTTGAGCCGGTAAGATTTGAACTGCCGAACTGCAGCTAGCAGTCAGCTGAAGTAGCCTGCAGTACTGCACTCTAACCACTGCGCCACCTCGGCTCTTTAAATGTTTATTTGGACCTAACCCAACAATAACTCTAAGATTTCTACTTCAAGTTGCCATGTTGCATGCTGATGGAGATAGTCTTATAAAGGTAAAAAAAAATTAGAGCCTAAACAGTCATCACATGTTACTTGGCAGCCTGTCCAGAAATAACCGGGATATGTTGTGAATCAATCATACAGTAAAAGATGGACTGAACTAATGGATCTTTTGCTTTGGATTATGAATGACACCTGTGAGTTCCAATGCAAATCTTCAAGTGATAGCTCTCTTAATTACAATATTGAAGTTCTGCCATTACCTTTGCATGATGAACTGCCTTGACCACTACTTTGATCTGTGGTTTTATGTGCCATGCCTTTCAGGAGTGTGGAAATGAGAAATCATTATTGGAAGTAATTTCAGGGATTGAAAAATTATATTTCTTAGCAGCACCAAATGATTCCCAAGACACTCCTGTTCTCTTTAAGGGACAAGCTACCTTAAAAACTGAAAGAATGTTTTACATAATCCTGAATATGGACCTGATTATGTGGGTTCAGGTAAAAGAATACAGTGGTTCAGTGGTGGGATTCAATTTTTTTTACTACTGGTTCGGTGGGCGTGGCTTGGTGGGCGTGGCATGGCTTGGTGGGCATGGCTTGGTGGGCATGGCAGGGGAAGGATACTGTAAAATCTCCATTCCCTCCCCACTCCAGGGGAAGGTTACTGCAAAATCCCCATTTCCTCCCGATCAGCTGGGACTCAGGAGGCAGAAAATAGATGGGAGTGGGGCCAGTCAGAGGTTGTATTTACCGGTTCTCCGAACTACTCAAAATTTCCGCTACCGATTCTCCAGAACTGGTCAGAACCTGGTGAAACCCACCTCTGCAGTGGTTGCACTGGATTCCTGCACAAAAGAGCTCAATTTACTTTACTATGCCACATTTGCCACAAAGTTTTACCCTCCATTTTTTTTTACATTGCTATCATAGAATGGCAGCCTGGATGATTTTCACATTGATGGATTTCACCACGCGAGCAATTACAAAACACTCAACCAGGGAGATGATTTCCACCATTCTCTGTACTCATCTAAAACCCTCCTTAACATTTCCCAACTTTATACTTAATAGGCAGGTGCACTAACTTCTAAACCAAACACTGCAATTACATCCATTTTTTAATTTTATAATATACATCTCAGATAAATTTGTTTCATTTTAAAAAGTTCTTTTTTTTTCTTAAATAGAACCCTAATAGGAGTCCAAAGCATGGTGGACATCAAGGGAAATATGTAATGACTGAATGGCTGAAAATGACAAGAATTTTATCTGCAAGGTTTTTGGTTTTTAATAGTGTTAAATAGTGCATTGGCATGTCTCATTTCATTACTCACATTGGCATATTTGAACAATTAATCTGAGAGCTGATTAACACTTAATTTACTGAGAAAAAATCTACTGAGCAACAAAAGGACTGAATCCAAAGTTTCTTCCTCTTAGTTAAGGATATTAAAATTTATCCAAAATAATTTTATTCTACTCTAAAAAGAATCCAGATGTTTACTTATTAATATAATAAGATGTCAGTCTTTTTGATGATATAGCAATAGCACTAGCACTTAGACATATACTGCTTTACAGTGCTTTACAGCCCTCTCTAAGCGGTTTACAGAGTTAGCTTATTGCCCCCAACAATTTGGGTCCTCATTTTACCCACCTCGGAAGGATGGAAGGCTGATGAACTGCCAAATTGCAGGCAGCTGGCAGTCAGCAGAAGTAGCCTGCAGTACTGCACTCTAACCACTGCACCACCGTGGCTCATATAACACTGAATTATATTGGGAATAAAATAAATAAAATATAATGTGAAGGATTATTTATTTAACTACTAAATTAACTAGCTGTCTCAATCACTGAAGTGACTTGAAGAATAAAATGCAGCTTACAAATATCAACTGCAAGTTTGCAAACTGTTTTGGAGCAGAATCTGGAAGGCTACAACAATTTGACACAAGAACAGCATGACAAACAAGTCATGATGATTTGATAGAGGAACAAATTGAAAATAATGTAACAGATGTACATATAAGAATAAAAATGTGTATTTGATAATTCAAATGAACAAAGTAAAGAAGGTTGTCTAATTTTGACCAATGGCCCAATTATTTGATTAAAATAGATTCTCTGACTATACTGTTCTTTAGCAAATATAATTATGTACTTTCTTGCTTCTTTCTTGTTTAATCATTATTCCATATGTTTACAGTTTCTATTAACATCTGAGACTAAAATAGCAATGATGATGTTATCTATGTAATTAAACTCCATTGATAGGGGTGGGCAGTTATTTCTGAGAAAATTTTAAGGATTGAAGCAGTTTTTTACTCATTCAAAATCTCCAAATCCCTTGTATCTTAACTAAAGCTGCTTCCTTTATGAAAATAGAGCAATCATCAGTAAATCACTTGAGAAACTCAAAGCTCATCCACATTTATAATAGTCATAATGCTGAAACATCAAATATCATGGATAAATAAATCATTAATATTACTACTATTCTGATCTCAGAAAAATGTAGATCTGAAATCTGGAATTTCGCTATTAAGACTGTTCTCTTACAGTCCAAGTTCATTGTTTTATGGTAAGCTCAGTCTTTCAATTTATAGATGCAGTACATTGTGAATACAGATAAAGATCCTGTCACTTGTCCATCACAGAGATGAAATGATGGACAAATTGCAAGAAAATATACAGAATGAAGTGATAAAAAAGAATTGTGATTTGACCAGGATAGACAGCTATTGAACCTGCAATTACATTGTAAAATACTGGTTCCCCAAATGTTTGACACTAGCAGATCACTCTAGAACTCCAAAGATCAATGTTGCTTCAAGGCTTGCTTAATCTTTGGAGGTTTTAAGATATAAGAGGATGTGTTGTGGATTGATCATAACTGTATTATACATGGCAATTTATGCTACATAGGATAGATTAAAGGGTCTGAGTTTCAGGCAGTTACAGAAGCAATGGAGGCTGAACAATCAGCAATTAATAGTGTATTTTTCCTGACACTATAAAATAAATGTGATTAGGAAAAAGACATGATTTTTAGTTCACTTGAAGAAATATTAGTTGGAAAATCTGAAATATTGAATTATAACAATATATAAATATATAACTATAACCATAAATGTAACCATGTCTATTTATCTATCTATATCTATCTATACAGTATATACACTACAATGTGTATGTTTGTGTGTGTACACACACATTTTTCATATATATCTGCATATCAGATAAGCCAATTTTTAAAAATATTTTTTTTGCCTACAAAGGCATTGGAACACAATTAAGATATCATCACCATTGTTTAGAGGTTTATGATCATTTATCCCAAATTCTAATTGATAACTTTAGGTCTAGTTATAAGACCTAAAGGTATACTAATGAAAAACTATTAATTGTGGTACCTAGCAGCTGTCACCCAAGAAGAGACAATAAAATGATACCTAGAAGATTTGTACTTCTATTTGTTCTGGAACTGCAAACCAATTGAATTTTAGGGTTGGCAGAGCTTCTAATCTACTCTTCAAATCTCGTACTACTTCGGTTGGTAGCTCTTTCACTCAATTACTCAAACTTCTTTCCAAGCAAATTGCACTGACTGTGGATTCATTTTTTTTTGTTCCTTTGCCAAAAAGAAAGAAAGAAAGAAAGAAAGAAAGAAAGAAAGAAAGAAAGAAAGAAAGAAAGAAAGAAAGAAAGAAAGAAAGAAAGAAAGAAAGAAACCAAACAAGAGCTGTTTGGGAGCAAAGCATTTCATTTCGGATGGTTTGTATCAGATGTTCAGCACCACAGCTTCCAGTATCTGGCTGCTGCTTTCTGAGGTGATATTTTTTAACCTCCTTTTTTCTTGCGTGGCTGCATGGATAATTCAATTTTTTCCTCACTTATATTTCGTACTGCTGGTCACTTTAACCTGTTTTCACCTGTAACCCCTATTAACAAAGTGCCTGATTGATTTTAAAAAAAGGCGACTTCAAGAACTGCTTGTGGAAAAGTTGGAAAACATCAAACAATTTTTAATGGTGCCATGTACTATGGAAAGTTACAGTTGCCTCTTGAAAAAGCACCTTTGGGACAACCATGACCTGGATGACTGAGAATCTCCATCGATATTTAGCTATGCACTTTGGGATGAACACCCTTTGAATGGTGCAGGAGTATGAACGGATTTTCAGAAAAATGGCAGACTACAGGAAACATTTGCGCTTCAGTTTTAGATGCAGACAACACAGACTCATCCCCAACAGCCTGAGCCTGTATTCAACAGTGAAGGGACACAGGGCAGAAAACATCCTGCAGAAAGCACAGCTCTACAACACAGTCCTTTCAGCAGTTCCAAGAAGGCTCCAAACCCATTTGCACCAGTCAGGTGACCCTGATGACACTGGCAAACTGCCAGGTGGCCCCAATGACTCGCTAAAAGAATGCAAATGGCCAGCTGTCTCCAAGGAATATAAACCCTTCCATTCCTCACCATCCAATCAGAGCTGAAGAAGCTTCTTGGATGAGAACCGAAATGTCTTCAAAGAAAAAACAAGTCCAGTTGCCTCCTGACAAAGCATTTTTGAGATAATAAGCAGAATATAAGGTTGACTCAGCCTTCCATCTTTCCGAGGTCAGTAAAATGGGGATCCACATTGTTGGGGGCAATATGCTGACTCTGTAAAACTGCTTAGAGAGGGCTGTAAAGCACTGTAAAGTGGTATATAAGTCTAAGCTATAATAGCTATAGCTATTGCTATTTAAAAACATAATGGGGATATTTTAGTTCCACACAAGAAAACAATTTATTTTTGTTAATATAGTACATTAATGCCATTTTATTTTATTTTTGAGTATCCTTACTTCATATGACCCACATTGATTTCATATCCTTTTACCCCTTTCTTTCTTTCAAAGATCTTTTTTGAGCTAAGAGCATGAAAGACAATGAAACTAAATATGAATAGCAATCGAAACCAAGACAACTTGTTTTGTCAAAGTTAGCTTGCATAGTTGGTCCAAGAGTAAATGTCTTATTCTTTATTCTGCTGATAAAGAAATTATTTATTTTGCCTGTAAGGGAAAAACATATATAAAGGGTGAAAAAAGTTTCATAAGATGACAATAGGGGGGGAAAGTAACAAACAATGGGAGGTTCTGTCTGCCATGACAGTATGCTATGTTTTATTCTTAGAAAAAGCAATGTAGAAAGCAAAATGCATAAGAATAGAATGCAATTCTGAACCATTCTAATTTTATATGTAAACTATACTATACCATCTCAATTGGAGTTCACCAATATTCAGGTGTGTAACATATCTCAGGTTCTAAAATTCACTTTCCTAAATTGTCCATTATTGTATAAATTCTCTGAATATGTGAAATTGATACAGTCCTTCCCTCCCCTGCTCAATAAAAACAAGCATTCATACACAGCTGGGATTGTTTCAAAGGGTTTCTATGTCATAGCAGTGTTCCAATATTAAGGGGCTGTCACAGAGAGGAAGGGGTCAAGCTATTTTCCAAAGCACCTGAAGGCCAGACAAGGAATAATGGATGGAAACTGATCAAGGAGAGATTCAACCTAGAAATAAGGAGAAATTTTTTGACACTGAGAACAATAAACCAATGGAACAGCTTGCCTTCAGAAGTTGTGGGAGCTTCATCAGTGGAAGCTTCCAAGAAGAGACTGGACAGCTATCTATCAGAAATAGTATAAGGTCTCCTGCTTGAAAAGGGGGTTGGACTAGATGACCTACAAGGTCCCTTCCAACTCTGTTATTCTATAATTATACCTCAGACATTTCAGCAGTTATTTATTTACTTATTTATAAGCCATGGAATGACATTTTTCAGTAAACTGTAATATATACCTTACATTAATACTGTATCTGTTAATGCTCTAATTATTCTGGGAAGTTTTAAATCAATGTCACCTGGCATACTATTTTATTTTCCCGGAACTGGGAATAACTTTAATCTGGTGTTCATTTGTTTGCATTATTTTTGCATGAACTATTTCCATGTTGAGTTGCCTGCTGCTGTTTGTAGAGAAGTACCACAAAATAATCCAGCAGTATCACATCTGGTCATTATCCTTTTTTCTGAGGCAGACAGATGACTGCAGTTGTATTGTTCAAGTAAATTTTTTTCCACACTTGCCCATAATGATTGCAATACACAGCTGTGCAGGCAGATTCTTAATAGGCCTTACATAATGACAATCCAAAGCTATTAAGATCAGTTCAGAGCAGATTTCATATTACTGAATATGTACCAAGGTTACATCTCTTATGTCTTTGGGAATGGCTCCTGGCAGATGTGCATAGCATCTTCCTGAGCCTGACTTTTACTACATTTCAAGAAGAAATTCTCAGTACTCGGGTTTTATAATTTCCCATCATATAACATGTTTATGTTCTATTTCTTAGCACCAAGCTAGGTATCAGCATGATCCTCATTGTTAGCCAAAATAGTTGCATAAAGCATAACTGAAAGAGTTAAGATGTGCAGAGATGGATGAGCAGGAATAATTGTCGAACTCCTAAAAGGGATATAAGACAAGTCAAATTAGTGAAAACAACCAAATAAGGGAACCATATAGGTTCCTCTGGATGTACTGTATATCTGGATACAATAATATTCCGCAGCTCCACTACACCAATGAAACCAAGATCTGAGCTTAAGACGAGCAGAAATTTTGGCACATCACTATATATGAGTTAATGATATGGAAAATTTCCAAACAATTGTACTTCCCAAACTATATTATCAAGAATTCATTTTAAAATATATTTAGTATATTTGCCCGCCACCCCACCCTGCAGTGTTGTGAACAGAACAACAAAATGCAGAGACACATATTTAAGGGAACTATTACAAGTATGAATGTATGTTTGTGTACATGCATTTATGTAATAGTAGCATGAAATAATATTGTCCATTAAAGAAAATGTTTTGCAAAAATATACACATTAGGAAGAAAGTACAGAAAAATATTTACAGTAGAAAAAATAACATTTTATATAAACTTATTTTTTAACAAACAAGAGTAGATTAAGAGAATCTAGATGAAACTAATCCAAGGTTGGAATATTGAGACACAACGTGACAGATTAACAATCACTGTGAGAATGCAGATCTAACTTTCAAGAGCATTTTCTCAAAAACTGAATCATAGCAATCCACTCTGCAAAAAACTAAACATAAATAAACCAGTATTGATCTTATTTTGTCACAAATTATTGAATTAGAGACGGTAAAACCATTCTTACTGCCACTGTTGTCTAACTTTTCAAGGGAAAATGAAATGATATAAAAATACCAAACTGAAGAATTCCTAAGAATTTGGGAAACATGCAAACATTCAAAACATTCTTTTCCCACCCAAGTTTTTAATTTTTTTTAATTTTTAACAAACATATCAATGCGTGAACAGTGTGGCACCTTGGTGCAGGGGTGGGTTCTTACCGGTTTGGACCAGTTCGCCC
>QLTV01001733.1:1304738-1315559 GCA_003457575.1 Thermophis baileyi | reverse complement strand
TATCTATCTATCTATCTATCTATCTATCTATCTATCTATCTATCTATCTATCTATCTATCTATTATATCTATTATATCTATTATATCTATTCTATCTATATCTTTTGAGAGTAAAAAAGAATTGGTGTTCATTTAAATAGATTCAGTTTAATTCTAATAAATGATTCATATTTCATATTTACAAGCAACTATGTATATAATTTCATTCAATATTTAATAGTGTACTTCTTTACTTTCTCCCCTATGCCCAGTATTATTATTTTTGTATTTTTCAAATGACCTATTTTTCAAATAGATTTTACTTTATTCTGAAAACAAATAATTGAAAGATTAAAATAAAATTTCCATAGCTTTTTGACAAGAGGAGATGAAGGTCAATTTTAAGTGCCTTATTTGATGCAAAAGACAGCACAGATATTAACTATGAAGTGCTGCTACTACAAGAAAGTGAGGACAAAAGAGAAGTTTATCTTATACATTCCATATGAAGAATGAAATGAAAACACAGGTTGTCCTTTGTCATTTGCAGCTGCCATGGGGTCCTAGGAAAGGATATAGGTGTCAGGGTTCCAAGGAATACACCCATAGCAAACAGAACTCCGAGGCAGGTAGATTGCTCAAAGAACAGTTTTATTGGATATATCAAATTGGCACAGGCTTGTGAAAACCAACTCTGAATGTTTTCACCTAATTAAAAGTAAAAATTTTCTCCCTTCCCCAAACAATCAGTCACTGGTCCAATCAAGGTGTCCTCCAGTTGCCTGGTAACTTCACTCCTCCTCTCTCCGACCACGTGTAGGAATGTCCTTGGTTCCCAGGAGAAAGTATTTTGTTTTGGCTACAAACCCCAGCTATCCCTATCCCCCCCTCCCTATCCCTCAGCTCCAGTGTGGCAACACTGAAGCTTCAAAATGGCCTCGGTCAGGTCAGCTTCAGGGTTGACAATAGGTGCTTTAAAAAGTTAACAGAATATGTCGTATGATTCTCTCCTAAACTATAATCTTTGCTTTCATAACCTGTGTCTACTATAGAAAAATCCAAAATTAGCTATTGATGTAAGTCAAAATGCCTTACTGGAAATGCAAAGGATGTTACAGGAGTAGGTGGACTGTAAATGTTTTTGGAATAAGCTGTGAAAAGGTTTATACAGCATTATGAACACTTTGATCTGAGCCTGTAAGGGAATCAGAACCGAGCAGATTTGGTTCAAAACATACTTTGGGACTTTTGAGAAACATTGTTCAGTATTCTTTTATTATCTCTATTATTTCTATGAATCAAGGCTTAGTAACCTACAGCCCCAATACAGGTAGTCCTCAGTTAATAACCACTTGTTCAGTGACTGTTCGAAGTTACAACAGTGATAAATAAGTGGTGATTGCAAACAGTTCTTGAAGTTGTGGCCATCCTAGCACCTCTGTGGTAACACAATAGAAGAGAAAGTTGCAAATTGCTCTGGTAATTTGCTTACATTCCCACTAGTTTCTCTCCCAAGAAGCCCCCAGACAACAGGGCAAGTACTGTGTATGCCTCAGGTAGGTAGTGGTCACTTACCTAGCTGCACTTGCACCATGCTGCATATTTCTGGCCTCGACACACTCACACCATGTATCCCTGACCCAGGGGTGGGTTCCGAAAATTTCCGCTACCACTCTGTGGGCGTGGCTTAGGGTTACGTGTGTGCACGCTCCCCCGGTGCAATTCTGTGTCCGCGCATGCTCAGTCACTATAATCTGCCAGAAACACAGCTGAGGAGCTGATCAGCTGTGCTTCGGGCGAAGAATAAAGGACAGCATTAATGCGGGTGGGAGGGCCCTTACCAAAGCAGCAGCAGAGCACAAACAACCCAAAACGTAAAAAAGCTGCCAAAAATTCCCGGGAAAAAATGGTGGCGCCCATGGACTGGCACCGACCAAGGCGGGTCCACGATGCCATCATGACGTCACCAGCGCCTCGCTACCGGTTCGGGTGACCCAGTACGAACCGGGAGGAACCCACCCCTGCCCTGACCTTGCCATACTTGTGCCACACCGCAATAGCCCCCTCCTCTACCCAGCCCATTCCATAGCACATTCACACCTCTGGCTGCTTGTGAGCTTTCTAAGAACAGGTTTGTCATTACTGGGATTTACAACTTCCTGTCATGTTTTCGATTAATTTTGGTTGGAAGCTAGCAGGAAGTCACAAGTCTTGGTCTCATGAGGTCCTTGTTTAATAGCAGCAATGAGGACTTCATGGATTGCTGTCACTAAGTGATGTGGTCATGTGACATTTCACTTTACAATTGCATTGCTTAGTGATGATTCCTATTACCATGTTAAGTGAGGCCTACCTATTACCAGTAGCCCTGGAATAAATTCTAAAGCCTATTTTCACAAGTGACAAAAGAACCTTGGGAGATCAATGCTGAATTCAAAGCCACCAGGGATGACAGGATAAACCAACTATTGAACCAGAAAACATAATAAGGAGCATCTCTACCTGTTTTGTTGGACTTAAAAATAAAAGAAAGCATGTAATAAACAGTGATAGCATACAGAGTATGCAGTTGAGATAGAGATAGAAAAAGATAAGATAAGATGGCAAAGGAACAGAAATAATGCAAAAAATCCCTTTATGGTACTAAAGAAAATTAAGAGGAAGAAGAAATTGGATTCTTAGCCAGCTTGTTTTATTTGCTGTAAACTTTTTAATTGTTGAAGGTATTTATTGCAAATGTTTTATTGCTGCTTTATGGTTTGTTAAGGATATAATCTGCTGCTTTATTTGTTTTGCAATATAATTGATTGTATTCCGGCATGAAATCTTGATAGGCTATAGGGTATATAAATAGTTTAAATAAATAAACAGCACCAGACAATCACACATATATCTAAGTGAATGTATTTGAAGTGAAACTAAAAAATCTAAAGGTAGGTGTAATTATTCCTGTTAATATATACTTAAAACACAAACACTCATAGCATGATAAAATAACACATACCTGGACTGCAAGTATAGAAAATAGAGCAAAGGGAGGTAGATCCATTTATTTTTGTTGCAGTGATTTTAAGTTTCTTCACTATATTATCTTTGCCTGCTTATTCTTAAAAATAATTCACTCACATGGCAACAGTTAAAATAGTTCTGTTTTTAATGTAAAAATTACTGTATCATTCTTTATGAGTAAGTTGAGCATTTCAAAGCTTTCATGCAGATATGAAATTTCTGGACCAAATAAGAATGTCTTTTTTCTAGTATGTTGAGTCTAACATTTTGTATTAGAAGAAGTGTAGTATTTTATTTCCCTGACCTTACAAAATCAAGATCAAACATTTATAGCACCATATATAAAATTGTATATGAAAGCCAGCTGGGTGACTTTGGGCCAGTCATTCTCTCTCAAGCCCAACCCACCTCACAAGGTTATTGTTGTGGGTAGGAGGAGAAAGATATATTGGATATATTTGCCACCTTGAATTATTTGCCAAAGTAATAAAGGCGGGAAACAAACAAAAACAAACAAATAATTTAAAAATATGTCCCTATATATAATGCATGGTTGCATGTGAGGAAAAATATATTAATAATTGGACTTTCATAGTTCTAGATTGATGGTGAATATTGATCTCCAACAATCCCTTTTAATGCTAATAAATGCCCAAGACGATCATAGGAGCTTCTAATTTATGTTTGAGCACTGGATTAGATTAAACATATATTGTTCGATTCTCTTTATCTCAGTAATTAATACCTAAATATTTGAATCCTGAAAAGCTCTGTAGATCATATGAAAATGACTCAAGTGATGTTGCAGCCATCATATAAGAACAATGTAAATATAAAGAAAGACCTTAATAAGATCAAGGACACATCTTATCCTTTGCTTTATTCTCATAACAGCCAATCAAATACCTATGGCCAGATATGAATCCAAATATATTTTCCACCCACTGATACACATATATTTACATTTCATTTTTGTTTCCCTGCATGTGGTATGTGGAAATATAGCCTCAATATTTGTGAAAATATATAAGACTCCTTATTAGGCATAGGGTAGCATAGGATTTCCTTCATCTTTTACTGTGTATTGACCTAACTTGTACTTTCTAGATGAATGAATGAATTGCAGATTCAGGCATTCTTCAATCTGGGGACTTTTCTAACTTTATATGTTTCAATTTTCCTAACAAAATATCTTTTCAGATACGTAGTAGTTAGAAATACAGCTACATATACGTATACGTATACGTATACGTATACGTATACGTATACGTATACATACATACACACACACACACACACACACACACACACACACACACACACACACACACACACACAGTGTCACGGCAAATGCTTTTGCGAGTTGACATACAGTATACACACACACACACACACACACACACACACACACACACACACACACATGTTGTGGTCCGCCAGCGGCCTGTGGAGCTGGCAGCAGAGTCGGACAGCGAGGAGGCTAAGGAGGAACATGGGCCAGTCCTGGAGTCTGGAGAAGGCTCGGTGTCAGAGGCAGAGATCCAGCCCGGGCCATCTGGGAGGTCTGTGCTGACTCCAGAGCCTCCAGAGGCTGACATGAGTGAGGCAGAGGAACAGGTGGAGCCTGTTCACAATGCATGCATATGCAGAGCTGCCAGAAGGCAAGAACAGTTACAGAGGAAAAGGGCTACTCGGGAGTAAGGCTTGGAGATGATTGGCCCCTCCCATAGGATATAAAAGTGGAGCAAACGGATGTGCTCGTTTCAGGAAGCAACTTGGTTCAATTCTGGTCGGTGTAACTCAGCAGCTCCATTCTGACTCCGTGCTCTGTTTGGCCTTGCAAAGTTACTTGCCAATTAGGTCTTTGGCAGCGTGTCAAGAGAGATAAAGGTTGGTGCTTATCAGCCTTCTTCCGAAAGACTGTGGCAGACTAATTAACATTGTTTGGGACTTATTACGGCTGTGAATGAACATAATTTACAGCCATTGAAATAAAAAGAGGTTTTTTTGGGACTACGTTTGTGTTTTATGATTTATCAGGAAGCCTAGGTCAGAACAATGTATGTATGTATATATATACATATGAGAAAATGGGAACAATTCTCTTTATGTTTTTTAAAATGTAACTTGTAAAACTTAATGTAGGAAAAACATGGAACAACATCATGGTGAATGTGTGTCACAATGTAGTTGGAGCTGGTGCGGTGAAATGTAGAGAAGTAGTCTCATTGGTTCAACTTGGTACATAGCTGGGGAAGAGGGAGGGGAGGGGGAGTTCTTCAATTACTGGTGGACGTGCTGGTGATCTGATATAAAATTGGAAAGAGAGAGAAGGATGGGAAGGAAGGATAGGAGAGAAATGTGACTATACTGAATCTTTCGTCAATTTTTCACTTCAAGATAATTCAGATTGATTTTGAATTGAAACTTGGTTTGCAATTTTAATTTTGTCAATACTTAGTTGGGTGGAGGGATCCCCAATGTATTACTAATGATTATATTTCAGTTATAATGGATCGTGGAGCTATAAATTTCATGAAAAAGAGAGATAAATACAATAAAATTTAACTTTCCCAAAAGAGTTAATGAAAGTGTAAATATAACATTAGATAACTATAATATTGGAGTTGAGGATATTTAAGTAAATGTGTTTCTGTCTTGTCCAAATTTTGGGAAATTTACTGAATTAAAAAGAAGCAGAAGTAACATTATGAATGATTGCTGGGGTTCTGTATAAAATAGAGAAAGGAGGCATTTAATTAAGAAAAAGGTAAATCTGTGCTTCTTTTCGTGACTTGCTCTCAAAATTTATCAATCCAAGAGTTTAACATGCATAGGAATGGAACAGAAAACTGACAAACTATTTTAAGGTAGCACGAGCGAGTTCAGAAATATACAATATTTTATATATTTTCTGCCTCTCCAATGAAAATATTACTTATGACAGCAATTAAATACAAATAGTGTTAAAATAGAAAGCTTAACACTCAGCGGTTTAAAACCATCATATCTGGACTTTAGTCATGCAGTTGCAGTCACCATCTTAAAGTTTTTTTAACATCACTCCTCACCCCTGCAGTTTCCCCCACTTGGTCAAATGGCGACTTCCAACTTTAAGTTTCTATGATTCTAACAATTAGGGCTTGAATGTTCTCTGCCGGATTAGCAATAGCAATAGCAATAGCACTTAGACTTATATACCGCTTTACAGTGCTTTACAGCCCTCTCTAAGCGGTTCACAGAGTCAGCATATTGCCCCCAACAATCTGGGTCCTCATTTTACCCACCTCGGAAGGATGGAAGGCTGAGTCAACCTTGAGCCGGTGAGATTTGAACTGCCGAACTGCAGCTAGCAGTCAGCTGAAGTAGCCTGCAGTACTGCACTCTAACCACTGCGCCACCTCGGCTCTAATAATTCCTGCATTGGCTAGCCATAACATGAAGAATGTTTCTTGGCCCTGACCTTTATATATATAAAATTTGCAGATGATATGATCATTGACAAAAAAAGTATTATTCTTTAGTAATCACTCTCTTTTCCATATGTTTGATGTCAGATTTAATATTTTATTACACTGCAATCTGCTGGAATCACATTCAGAACTATTGTTAAATTATTGGTTAAAATGATACCTCCATGGTTTATTACTCTATCACTGAGAGAAAGGGAGGTTTAATGTTTCTTACCTCAAGTATAATGTCCCTTTTATATGAATTGTTGATTAAACTGTATGGTTGCATAGGAGTTACTGATAAAATAGTGACCTGTTCCTGAATGTAGAGTAATTTCATGTTCTGTTGAGGAAAAGAAGTGAGTTTCTTTCTATTGAGGGAAGGAAATAAGCCCTATAATTTGAGTTTCAATGGTTAGAAATAAATGATATTTTTTCAGAGGAGTTTATTCTATGCATATATATTAAACTAATGTCTAAATACTTTCAAGATAATAATATGAACAAACATCTACTTATGTATGATCAACATTTTTCTCCTCTTTGCTTGAATATCATGCCTCATATATTCACTTGTTTGTCAGATTCAGGACAGCTTGTATTATGCAAAAATGCCAAATACCTTTTGAAGGTGAAAATTCAATATTATTATCCTTACTCTTAATTTATTACTTTTTAAAATCAAATTTGGATCAAGACAAGAAGTGATGTAATAATTGTATTTCACAATTCACTAGGTGGCACGCTTTTCTTTATTTCTATGGAATAATGAATGAAATCTCTCTTATATTTCTCTGTAATCTGGTAAATGAAATTATTCTATATCTCTTGAGATGCCATAAACTGTAGTCTTCCTGATCTGTTAAATATTAAAGAGCCAAAACATAATATATGGTCCCATAAAAAGCCTTTTTTAATTTTAATTAATGTTCAGAAGGAATGATTTTTATAAAAGATGTAACTTTTATAAAAATCATTCCTTCTGAACATTAATTAAAATACATGTCTTATTTTTAAGTAGCTTAAAGATATTATAGCTTAACTTGAATTAATTTGTCCATAAAAGGTAAGCCTTAAAATAGGATTGGCCAATTAAGTGCACCATGCAAGCAGTCAGTGGCCACCCAGCTTTTGTATTGGTTTTTCCAACCATGTGAATGGTATCCATCATTCCAAATCTATAGAAGAGAGTTAAAAATACCAATAAAAAAAACATTTGTAGTTCAGGGTTGAACAGTGAGCCTTGGTGGCGCAGTGGTTAGAGTGCAGTACTGCAGGCCACTTCTGCTGACTACCAGCTGCCTGCAATTTGGCAGTTCAAATCCCACCAGGCTCAAGGTTGACTCAGCTTTCCATCCTTCTGAGGTGGGTAAAATGAGGACCCAGATTGTTGGGGGTGATATGCTGACTCTGTAAAACCGCTTAGAGACGGCTGTAAAGCACTATAAAGTGGTATATAAGTCTAAGTGCTATTGCTATTGCTATTCTTGGAGGTTTCTGAGCTTGGTTGTTTTCTTGCACATATTTTATTACTCAACTAGGTAACATCATCAGTTCTAGCACTGATGATGTTGGGTAATGAAACATAGCTTTATTATGAAACTATGTTTCATTGAAACTATTCTTCATTCCTAGTTGGGTAATGAAACATCTGCAAGAAAACAACCAAGCTCAAAAACACCAAAGACCCCAGAGTCAAAAGTGTTATCAAGTGGCCAAGAGTGGAAAGGGCCCAAATGTAGATGTTTTAAAGGTTTTTGAATTTTGAGAGCTTTTAAGGAGAAAAATCATGCCTCTGTTCTCTGTGTTTCACATCTTAAAACTTCCATCCCGAAACAGTCATTATTCTCACCCACTTTTGGTGAGTGCTCCAAATGCTACTGAAAGCTTGATATGGCCCTTCAGCCACTAGAACTGGAGTGTCAAACTCGTGTCGTCACGTGACATATCACGACTTTTTCCCCCTTTGCTAAACTGGCCATGGGCATGGCCAGGTGTGATGCATCCGGCCCACGGGTCACAAGTTTGACAGCCCTCCATTAGAAGATGTGCACCTGTAACAATATATGAGAAAGTTCCTGAAAGTCGGGGGTGAAGAAATGCTCCCTATAAAAGAGTCAAATAAGAGAAAACATAGCCCTCAGGTGCATAATGGACAGGGAAAGAAACTTAGAAGGAACCCTCTTTTGATTCTCAGGTTTTAAAGGAGATAGTGGGGGAATTTTTTTTTTTTACTTTCAGATGTGTGAGACTCTGTTAAAATAGCTTTAAAATAAAATAGAATTAACTCATCTGGTCATGTTTTCTGTCTGGTCTACCCAGGGAGCTTATAACACCATCACTTTAGAAAAAAAAAAACCAAAATGCTGTGACTTTCCCTTAATACACTTAATTGTGCTAATTGTACTAATGTAATAATTCATTGGATTTTCCCATTTTAATAGAAATAAGTTTTTATACTATTACACCTTTTTATTCCTGGTTAATTTTGTTGTTGATTTTTATTTTTTGTGCATCAGCACCAGTAATATTTATTTGGTCAATGTCCAGCATTGTTATGTATGCTTACATTGACTCCTGGAAGTCAGCCTTATTTTTTAAGACCCTAAAGGAAATATATACATATTCTATAAAAAAAATAAATGTATTTTTATTAAATATATGATTGACTGTTTCTTTGTGCTGCAAAGAACCATTACATGAGAATAAGTCATATTGAAACTATTAGGTTATGACCAGAGGTGGGTTCCTCCCGGTTCGGACTGGTTCGCCCGAACCGGTAGCGACCCGCTGGTGACATCACGATGATGTCACGGATCCAGTTCGGTCGGTGCTGGTCCATGGACGCCGCCATGGGTTTTTTTGAGTTTTTTTTTTGAATTTTTTTTTTGAAAAAAATTTCTTCTGTGCATGTGCAGAAGCCGAGTTTCCGGCACTGCGCATGCGTTGCCATCTTGTTTTCGGGGGGGGGGGTTGAATTTTTTTTAATTTTTTTTTGCACTGCACATGCACATGCACGGGTGGGGCCACGCAGTGCAGGAGGAAGCGAACCGGCAGCGAGGTAAGTTAGAACCCACCCCTGGTTATGACTATGTGTATAGGGTAACACTGTTAATCTTGTACTTCTCAGTTCATTTCCTTCAACCCTCAGCTGCCAGTAATAGAATCTGGTGCCAGAGGTGATTCACAGTAACCAGCAAGGTCAAGGTGGTTTAAAAGACCATACAGATGAACCCAATTTTTCTTCTCCTTTACTGAGAAGGAATGCATGCCATATAAAATTCTTGCTGTGAAAGTGTAATCATACATCAGAGGACAAAAAGGCAGTTTAATAATGTTCTATTTATGTTCTTGGGGTGAGCCATATACTTTTTTTAAAACACACTTGTTCTTATTTGTGAATCTACAGAGGCTTTAATCTATTTCTGAATCTCTTTCATTGTTGCTACTAGGATTAATATTGACCTGGTTTGAGAAATATCATTGCCTTCTATCATGAACCAGAAAAATGGGATAGTAAGGGCCTTTTACTTCCTCCAGGCATTCACTTTTAGAATTTGGGATATAACTCTTGATATGTGTCTATTAGTGCCTCTATCAATGAAAATTATCTGGGTAGAAAGATTCTTCCTCCATTACACCTAAGTTTATTATAGAAGCAGAAGGGAGTTCTGGGAAACTGTCTCCACCTCAAGTGCTCTAATACTGTAATGGAATGTAAGAATTACCTTGAAAGATAGGGACAAGAGATGCTACCTAGGGTACAATCAGATAAAATAGGGAGGAGCCTGCGACTGAGTAACAGGCAGAGAAAAAAAAAACTTAGAAATGATCCACCCTAACTTACCTATCAGTAAAGAGACAGTGGGAAATTTGTACATCCAAACTTGCAAGATTCTGTTAATATACCCTTATAATAAAGTAGAATTAGCTCATCTTGTCATGTTTCCTCTCTGGGAGGCTGACATCGATCTTGCAAGTCTGCAAGTATAAATCTGTCTCTGTCTCCTTTTATCATCTGATAAATTAGGGGACACCCTTTCTAGGTTTCTTTTCTGCTTTTGTTTCACAGTTGCAGGCTGTTCCTCCTTTTATCTGCTTGTTCCTTAGGCAGCATTTCTTCTTTCCATCTTCCAAGGTCATTCTCACATTCCAGATACTAGAAAGGGGAAGGGAAGGTAATGGAAAGGGTTCAGTGTAATTTTTCCTCTGTCAGTTTCATCATCAATGAAAGTGTCTCTTTGTCATTACATATATAATTTTGTAGATTATATGTCAACCCAGTTTATATAGTATTGTGGTCATTTTTCCTATGAACCTTTCTCTCGTAAAGGCTGTTTACAATCTTTTTAACAGTCTTTTTTTTTTTTTTTTTGCCTGG
>QLTV01001733.1:1285973-1296901 GCA_003457575.1 Thermophis baileyi | reverse complement strand
GATCCCTCATTCTCCCCAATTCAACCACTCCAAACCCACTTCTTCCATCCAAACCATCCCAAACCCTCGTACATACACAACACCAACACCCTCATACATACACAAACGCACACACCCCCAAGATAAAATTAAAATGTAAGTTAAAACCGGATGATAAGTTTGTGTTGTAAATGCAACCCTAGATGACTTAAAGGGTAGTCTGTAAGAAAATGAATTGTCCTGCAGTTCTCTATGCAAAGGATCCTCAAGCAAAGCCTGATTGAAGGCAATGTCGTGCTGACTAGGGAAACGGAGTTTATCCCTCTGGTGGAAAAAGGCCAGTCCTTTGTGCTGCCTCTCTTCAATCCGGAACAGCCCTTCCAGGCCCCTCCAGACCGAAGGCGTCAGGCACAGACCCCAGGTTAACCACAAATACCTCCTGCAGGCAAATGATGTTGGCGTTGTAGCCAGCCAGTATGAATGTAGGTAGGTAGGTAGGTAGGTATTGTGTGTGTGTGTGTGTGTGTGTGTGTGTGTGTGTGTCAGGCCCCTCCAGGCCCCTCCCGCCCGAAGGCGTCAGGCACAGACCCCAGGTTACCCACAAATCCCTCCTGCAGGCAAATGATGTTGGCGTTGTAGCCAGCCAGTATGAATGTAGGTAGGTAGGTAGGTAGGTATTGTGTGTGTGTGTGTGTGTGTGTGTGTGTGTGTGTGTGTGTGTGTGTGTGTGTAGTTGGGCAGTTATAGGAATTGATTGAGTGATTGAATGAATGAATAAGATTTATTAGGGGTAGCCATCTAACTGGCATTTGTTGACTGACGACTCTCCTTAAAGGCTTAATACCAATAAGCCATAGCAACCTGCCCACTAGAGCAGTGACTTAGCTGTTTTGCAGCCATCACCTGTATCTCTCTCTTTGAGAGAGATGGGTGGTTCAAAAATATGATCAATCAATCAATCAATCAATCAATTCTAGTAATTATTTTACTTTGTATCTTCCTCACTGGGATTTTTATGTGCGAGAGATAGAGTTTCCATTCTGTTATGGTGACAATTGCTATGTATTTTTTTTTAAAAAAAAATAATTGCTACTGTGCAACCTTTTGAGGCACATGGCTACAGGTATCAGTCCTTCTCCCATTAGAGTTGAACAAATGTCAAAATTCCAGTGCAGAAGCACTTTTTAAATTTTAAATGCTGAAATGCAAATATGCATTACTGAGGGGGGGGGAACCTAATTTTCAGAGCTGCTCAATTTAACAGGAAAACAACAGCTCCCAGATGAGTTTAAAAAGTGTGGGGGAAAACCGCTCTTCCAATCAGATCACAAAATCATAATGGTCTGATAAATACAGGAGTGAATTCAGATTCACAATGAATGTTAATGATCACCAAAAATAAAAACAAAAACGTTAGATTAAAAAAATGTATTTTCAAGGTTGCAAGTTGAATGCTCAGTTTTCATATATTTTCACTCAAGAGGCAAAAAAATCTGAACTAGCATATGTAGAATAGAAGGATTAAATTTAACACAATCCTTATCTAACTTTTTCCTATTCCTATAGAGAACAGAGTATCTTTGAATAATATTTTCTTTTTTTATTCCATTGTTATCCAGGACATTCCATTTGAATCAGAGGCTGGAGACTTAAGAAACGCTCTCACTTTATCTTGGCATACCTTTTGACTCCTTTTCCCCAGAATTCTCCCAGCAGTTTCCCAAAAAAATAAAGGCCCTTTTTATGTGGGAGGGGAGGAGTTGAAGAATCATTCTTTAAAATCAGCCTTGATTGAAATGCATTGTATGTATGATATTTCATTTATCTGTCCCTTGTAGCTTCTTTGGGCAGTGGGATGGGAGTGGGGATATTATTCCCTGGAATAAGGTTATTACAACCTCACTATGGGAGAGGGTGTTACTAGTAGTCTTAAGAACACTATGGCACACTTCTTCTTTAAGTCGCTGTCCCTGAATCCAGAGGTGCTAGGTAACCATTGCCTGGTCTCCAAACTTCCTTTTATTATGAAGGTTATAGTAGTGAGGGAACAATTAATGAATACCATAAATGAAATGGATTATGTATTGTCAGTATGGGTTTGAGCCTGAGCATGCAATGGAGAAAGTTTTGGTATAATAGTTGTACTCTTTTCAGAGTGCACCTGTGCTGGCTCTTTTAGACCACACGGTGGCTTCCAATACCATCAGCCATGATCACATTGTGGACCTACTTTGGAAAATATGATTAGAACTCTGTTTTGTGCTGGTTCCACTCTTTTCTTACTGGTTAGTTAATAGTGGTATGAGGGAAGAGATTATCTTACTGGCTGGCACTAGATAAGAATCAAAGGAGTACAAGAGAGGTTAGACTTAGACCGTTCATGGGAATACAATGACTCTAGGCCAATTCCTCTCTTGACACTGCCCTCGGGCTTTGCCTGCTTTTCTCCTACAGTATCCTGAGTTAACCCTGCTGGCGAGATCTTGTCATGGAGGAAATGATAGTCTGGATGGGAGAAAACAGGATAAAATTGAATTTCTAGAAAGACAGAGTTATTGTTGATCCATAAGGATGTTTAGGCAGTTCCAGTGTTTCTTGATGGGGAAGCACTATTTCTGAAAGAGCTGGTCTGTGACTTAGGGATTCTCTTTTAGGTTTCTGCTTAAATCACAGGTAGGAGCTAATTCATTGGATCCAAAATGCAGCAATTCTCATATTTTCTGACCCTTGTCCATGGAAGTAAAATTACGCTAGTGCCATGGGTCCTTCATTTCCTATCTCTTGGCTTTTACTTGAATTTAATCTTTAGTCCCTTTATGGCTTGGCATCAAGTTACCTTCAGAACTACATCCTCCCCTCCCAAATCAACCCAATCTACTCAAACTTACTGGGAAAAGCAAATGGTGGTTGTCCATTTTAGGGAGCTTTAGGAGGCTGAAGCATAGAGGCACTGCTTTTTTGCATCAATGCCATCCCTCTGAGATTTCCTCGCAGTGGAAGTTAGATTAGCTTGACCTTTCAGAAGTACTTGAAGATGGAACTCTTCCAGATGGCATTCGAAACTTGATGATTCTGTGGGAAAGGCTTTTTTTTTCTTTTTTAGTTTTTTCTTGCATGCTTCATTTTTTGTCTGATAGGAACTGGAATATGGATTTTTCAGTGATGTTTGGATTCCTGTATAGCTACTGAGAATCCTGTGGAAATGTGGCAGAGTTTAAATGTGAGAAATAAAGAGGCTATGAAGTCAAACTTGAACCTGCCTTCACAAAAATCTTTATCATGGTTGAATTGAGTTAATCAATTAAACATCTGTCTGAACTACATGCAGACCAAGAGAGAAAAATAGATATCTGAACCTGTAGTTCATGATTGGTTTGTTTTCTCAAAGTTTTCCCAAAGATTATCTGCTTTGTTTTCTTTGGGGAAAACTGCCATTTCGTATATTAGATAAAACTATCACTCCTAAGATAAACTTGAAACATCCATCAAAATGTATTACACTTATCATAAATTCTAGATGACAGTTTGCTGATTTTCTATTCATTTGGTCCTGCAGAATAGCTGGGCACTACTGCAGTTTGTGCTCTAAAAATAATATCGACATTTTGACATTGTTAATTCTCTTTAAAATAATGAATACTAACTGTTCAGTTATCAGTACTTAAAGTTTTCAGTATATATGTGCCTTATACAACATTATAAACACTAGCCACAATCCAGATAGTCCCTTTATTTGCATACAGAAACCTCCAGGTCTTTCAAAATATGAAATGGTAGCAATTCAAGCCTATTCAGCAGTCCCAAAATGACAAACTGAACTTTGCTTTGAATATTTTTTTTTAAGTGGTATACCAGAAATTAAAGGGGAAAATAAATGGGATTAGCACAAGTAAATCAAATACAGAAATCAGAAACACCTCAAATTATACAGCAGGTTTCAAACGTGTCTGCATTATTTGCCTTGCTCTACAGGAGGTTGAATCTAGGGTTATAGTAACAAATGTGTGTGTGAAATTATCATGGTTACCTAATTGCATAGGTAAGCAAAAGCCCAATCATGTGAGGATATGATACCTCTTAGTGTACAAAGGCAATTAAAAGCACACCTTACAGCAAAGCCACATGATGTACCGTGCTCTAGCTTAGATTCCAAAACACTAGTTTTAAAAATGTATTTAAATGTCAGAAGAGAAAAGAGCAGATTCATTTCTAGTTGTGGTGAATTCCATAATTGGGGTGCAACCACTGGCCACATTGTTCTCACTGCATTGAGAGCCAGTTTGGTCTAGGGGTTCAGGCACCAGGCTAGAAAGCAGGAGACCCTTAGTTCAAGTCCCACTTTATCCTTGAAATTTAATGGGTGTTTTGGCCCAGTCAATCTCTCTAAGGCCCCAGGGTTGTTGTTGTGAGGAAAATAGGAGAAGGAATGTGTATTGGATATGTTTGCTGCCTTGAATTATTTATAAAATTAAAATTAAAAAAAGAAATACAAATGTCAGGGTTCCAAGTAACACCCCCAACGAAAGAAAACTCCGAGGCATAGATTTCCTCAAAGTTCCATTTTATTAGAGATGTCATATTGGCACATCTGGGAAAACCCGAATCTGAAAGCTTCTGGTTTTCCACACCCAAAAGAAAGTACAAGCCCCTGCCCCAGCACCCACATGCCCATCACATTGTCCAATGCACCGTCCAAACTGGAGATGTCTCCCAGGCACACCCTTCCAGGGGCAGGGCAGAGTGACCTTCACTCTCGAAGTTAAATAAAATTCTAATGGGGTACCTTCAGCAGATCTTCTCTAGAGATCTCCAATAGGATGGACAAACTGTGATTAGATCAGCCAATCCCTTATGTAATCTAGTAAAGTGTAGAATAGAGTTGTTTAAAGGTAATATACAATATTATGTATTGGATCCAGGTGCTTGATGGAAACCAGTGAAGAAATTGCAAAGTAGGTGTAGTACATTTTCCCACTAGCAATCAATTCCATCTGTAGCAAAGTATCTTTAGAGGTAGCCCTTTGTAGAATGCACTGAAGTGATGTTCCTCAAAATAACTGCATTTTTTCTTGGTCAGAACAATGAGTTAAAGCAACACAATTCTTAGTTTGTCTGTGAAGCATTTGGTGTCAATGTTCATGAAAACCTTATCTAATTAACACTTCTCTCCCTCCTATGAATATCTATGCCACAATCTATAAATCAAAATCATTTGGTTTGCTGCCTTTATTAGCATATCTATCTTGATTTATGCAGATTAGATTAAAATCTGCAGAATAGATTAATATCCATAGTTTTCAGAAGCCTAATTGTGGCTTTGTACAATTTATGCTTTTCTACAATCTATTTATTTTTATTTATTTATTTTATTTATTTATTTGTCAACAAGTGCAAGGAAACAGGACACATGAAAAAATGGCACAAATAAATGGATATAAAGAAGCAAAACATAGCCATAAACACATAAAATGAGTACATACAAATGGGTACAGTAGGACAGGGACGGTAGGCACGCTGGTGCACTTATGCACGCCCCCTTAGGGACCTCTTAAGAAACGTGTAAGGTCCATGGTAGACAGTTTAAGGTAAAAGGTATGGGGGTTAGAGAAACTAACAACAGGATCAACATTTTATTTTCCAGGCAGGTGAGCAGTATTCAAGGATAGGTCTGGCAAAGGTTTTGTATGCCCTATTTAGAAGTATAACGTTACGAGAGAGAAAACTTCTTAAAATAAGGTTGACATCTCTTAATGCCTTTTTAGCAATATTGTTACAGTGAGCTCTGGGGCTTAGATCTTTTGAAATGAGTACACCAATGTCCTTGACAGTGTGGGTCATCTTTTAGATCGTTTCCATCCAGCTTGTATTTGATGTTCTGATTTTTATTGCCAATGTGCAGGACTGAGCATTTGTTAGCAGAGATTTGGAGTTGCCAATTGTTTGACCATTCAGATCAGGGGTGAAATGCTCCCGGTTCAGGCGTGCCTGCAGGTCGCCGGACAGCCGGTAGTGACGGAAGCGGGAGACTTCGGCCACCCACCCAGACGCCGCCATTTGGGTTCTTTTACCCTCTGCGCATGCGCAGAGGGTAAATGAACCCAAATGGCGGCATCCGGGTGGGTGGCCGAAGTCTCCCGCTTCCATGGCTACTGGCTGTCCGGCGACCCGCAGGCACGCCCGAACCGGGAGCATTTCACCCCTGATTCAGATACATAATCTAGATCATTTTGTAGGGTAGTAGAATTGTTTGTGGTGTTAAATAGTTTTACATCATCGGCAAAGAGGACGCAGCTGCTTACAATATGATCACAAAGGTCGTTTATATAAAGCAGAACGAGTGTTGGTCCTAGAACGCTGCCTTGGGGAACACCACTATTAACTGGTGCTGGGTTTGATATAGCGTTTCCAATTTTAACTACCGTGTTTCCCCGAAAATAAGACAGGGGCTTATATTTTTTTGACCCCCGAAATATGGCCTCGGCCTTATTATCAGGGGCGGGGGCTTATTATTTTGGGGGTGCAGTAGGCGGCGAGCGTGGGACTGCATGTCCCATCGCCGCCGCCTCCCCTCCCTGTTCTTGGCGCCGGCCGAGCGGCTGGCCCACCGCCTCGTGGAGCAGGACTCTGCAAGGCTTCTGCCGTTGCATGCACGAACTGCATGCAACGGCACAACAAGCCTTGCAGAGTCCTGCTCCACGAGGCGGTGGCGGTGGTGTGGCAGAGACTCATTTTTGGCAGGTGGGACGTGTTGGGCCGCGAGACGCGTGTCCTACCTGGGACTCGTAGCTCCGTCGCGTTCCGCGGGGTTGTGTCCAGGGAAGCCCATTGTAAAAGAAAACTTCTCGCGAGTTCGAGAATTGAACTCGCGAGCTACAGGTGACGCAGCAAAGTGAGATTTGTCTATAATTCTCAACACGGCCGGGGTCACCTTTTTTGAAGATAGGTATGACTTTTGCTAATGACCATAGGACAGGCAAGGAGCTCATTCTAAAAGATACTTCATAGATGGTGCTTAGAGGTTCAGCTATGGCAGAGGAGAGCTTTTTTAGAAAGTAGGCACATATTCCATCAGGACCAATATATAGAGATGGCTTTAGTTTGTGTAGTGCCCTTTTGACGGTATCTTCAGTAAAATCAATGTGGATTAGATCATTGCAATTGGTTGAGGTATGACTAGGAAATGAGGGGGAGATGCCATTGCTGTTGACAAAGACTGAACTTCATTTGACATGAAGAAATTAAAATCAAGACCAGTGAGAATGGGAGCCACAGTACAATGGTCCTACTCTCTGTATTTCACACTATTCGTCCAACTCTATTCAGAGGTGGGTTCCTCCTGGTTCGGACCGGTTCTATAGAACCGGTAGTAACTTGGCGGCCTGGGTCACTAGAACCGGCAGCGACCCAGGCCTGCCACATGGCGCCATCTTGTTTTTTGCCTCTGCGCATGCGCAGAAACCTTTTTTAAGCACTGCGCATGCGCGAAGCGCACGTGAAGCACGCATGACCATGCAGCGTGACCAAGGGTGGGTTCTAACTTACCTCGCCACCGGTCCGCTTCCTCCCATGCCGTGTGGGTGCACCTTGTGGGTGCACGCGTGCAAAGCACGCGCACACGCATTCACAGTGCCGAAAGTTCCAACCCCCCCCCAAAAAAGCCGAAAACAAGATGGTGGCGCATACGCAGTGCTGGCAACTTGGCTTCTGCGCATGCGCAGAAGGAAAAAAAATCCAAAAAAAAAAATCCCCCCCCAAAAAAATCCCCCCAAAAAACAATTAAAAAAAAAGATGGCGGCCTCCACGGACCAGCACCGACCGAACCGGCTCCGTGATGTCACCAGCGGGTTGCTACCGGTTCAGACGAACCAGTCCAAACTGGGAGGAACCCACCTCTGGGCGCGACACTGAGCGAACCGGCAGCAAAGAAAACCAGAACCCACCCCTGACTCTATGTTATATGTAATGCTGTTAATCCCACATATTTCAAAGCAAAGCAAGCACATAAGTGTCCACTTTCACCAACCCCACCATTCATAGTATATATATGAAGAGAAAATATTGAATTGAGCACACTTATCAACCAACTTTAGTTTTCCTATAGGACTGCTGATAAAATCTTCCCACAAACATTTACAGTGCTTATTTTCTATATTAAACTTTACTATTTCCACCTTCTCTGTCTCTTGGACAACCAATATTATTCATTGATATCCTCTGACGTTTCAACTCTCATTTCTATCCCAGCCTCAGTTTCTTTGCTTGAAAGCTCCAGCTTCACATTATCTAACTGTCAGGCACAAGAAATCAGGAACCAAAGTTGTTCAAATGAGTACAAGTCAGGGCTGAAATGCTCCCGGTTCGCTCGTACCTATCGGTCGCCATAGAGCCGGTCGTCAAGGTAGCGTGAGGCGCCGCCCACCCGCCCGGACGCCACCATTTGAGTTCTTTTACCCTCTGCGAATGCACAGAATGCTTTGCGCATGCGCAAGAGAGTAAAAGAACCCAAATGGCGGCGGTTGGACGGCATCCAGGTGGGTGGGCGGCGCCTCGCGCTACCTTGGCAACCGGCTCTACGGCGACCGACAGGTACGAGTGAACCGGGAGCATTTCACAAGTTTATTGCATGCTATCTCTCTACAAGAAAGTGAATTATTAATGGTCAAGGCAGTTCCAGTGTTTCTTGATGGGGAAGCACTATTTCTGAAAGAGCTGGTCTGTGATTTAGGGATTCTCTTTCAGGTTTCTGCTTAAATCACAGATAGGAGCTAATTCATCGAGTCCAAAATGCAGTGGTAGATATGAGTCAATGGAATTCAAGGAAGGTTGGACTTAGATCACTTGTAAGCACAAAGGACTCCAAATTGATGATGCACTTGACCCTCCTTGGGCTCAGCCTGGTCATCTCCTACATCAACCTGCACATTATGATGTCTATTCTTTATTGTTATTTTTACCTGTAACCTATTAGAAATTGCATTCTGGTAGTCTAACAGCACAGGTTTGTCACTTAGGACAATAAGAACAGGTAGAATATTCTCTAATGGATTGATAATTGTCTGACCTCTATTGTCTTTTCCTATTTCACTATATAAAAGCAGTCGATCAAAAATAAACGAATAGACCTGTATATTTGTGTGAGGCAGCTAAAATTCACTTTGACAAGGTGGTTTGCACCTTGGAGGTGATATGATTCTCCTCTTCAAGATGAAAAGGCAATGTGATTTGATTTGTCTTATGAAGATGTCTTTTTGTGTTGTCTCACAGCTTTGAATGGCAATAGCAATTACCACAAAAGGTTTCCATGTATATTTTATGCCTGCAGAAACCTCTTCTCACTATTGGACATGGCAGTTGAAGTCTCAGAGGAGAGGCAAAGTAAGGCAACATGGCTGCTTTACCCTTAGAAAAGGTGGAAAAGGTGCACTTTGTGAAACAACGTTGAGAAGATGATGCGCACAAGCCTGATATTTTTCAAAACAAAACCATTACTTTGTGGCAGATTTGCTGCTTGTTGGTAGGTTATCAGATGAAGGTTAAATAACCCACATATATGTTAGGCCTCATTCACCTGAAGATGAGAATGGACAATGATGAAAAATGTCAACGTTTTCTCATTGCACTCATAGCTGCATAGTTAACAGTGGCTTTTTCTTGTATTTTCTTGTATTTTACAGTCTTTATGATATCAATATGAAGCTATGCTAACATTGTAGTAAGACAAATGATACTAGGCTTTGATGTAGTATTGAGAAATGTGAGTGCAAACACAAGCACAAACATATGGAAACAATTGCTTAAAGGCCAGGTAATTTCAAACTTTTTACAGTAGTTTTCAAACCAGTTTAATACAGCTGGGGAGAGATTTTAAATATTTGAAGTGTTGCAGTGTAAAATACCTCTTTATCCCAGGGGGAAGGACAACAACCTCTGGATTAAAAATAAAAAGAATCAGGTTCAAGATAGCAATAGCAATAGCACTTAGACTTATATACTGCTTAACAGTGCTTTACAGCCCTCTCTAAGCGGTTTACAGAATTAGCATATTGCCCTCACCAATTTGGGTTCTCATTTTACCTACTTACTGCACTCTAACTACTGCGCCACAGAGATGGACCTGAGTAGGAACTTCCTGACTCTTAAGGTTATCAATGAGTAGAATAGGTGGCCATTTGAAACAGTAAAATCTTCTTCATTGTATGCCTTCAAACAGAAGTTTGAAGGTCATCTGTTGAAGTTGTATAGTGTAGAACAGAGTTTCTGAACCTCAGTAAGTTTAAGAAGCTGGATGGGAATTCTAGGAATTGAAGTTCCCCTGTCTTAAATTTGCTGAAGTTGGTACACACTGCTCTAGTGGATCTTAGTTAGAACAGAGCTTGAGCTAGATGACTTCTAAAATGCTAATTTCTTTACAGTGCTGAAACAATTATACCAGAACATATTTATTTACATTCCATTTTAGCATTTTCTTCTGCAACTGGAGACAAGGGGGAAAAAAAACTTTGTGCAAGGCTTCACGGCACTCACACAATGGGCATGTTGACTATATCCATCTATAATAATTTTAATTATTAAAAGTAAAGGCTATTATAAATGATTTGTTATGTGAATTGTTCAAGTAAATAAAAAGAATTAGTTGGAATAATGCTAAGATTTGGTCTTTGCTTCACTTTTAATATATTTGGATATTATTTGTATTATTTGTATTATTTGTATTTCTATGCCGCCCAACTCCCAAGGGACTCTGGGCGGCTTACAACAAATACAAAACTTATTAAAATATAAAAAAGCATTATTAAAAAAATCATTTAATAAAAAGCATTTAAAACAATTAAAACCCATACACAACTTTTCATGGCCGGATCTCGCCAAATTGCAGACGCGAGATCAACGGCCCCAAGCCTGCCAGAACAGCCAGGGCTGCACGGCTTTCCGGCAGGCCAGTAGGGTGG
>QLTV01001733.1:1253992-1280930 GCA_003457575.1 Thermophis baileyi | reverse complement strand
GTTCATTTGTTGAGAACTGATTCTTTAGCTTCAGAGTAGCTTCTTTTTGCTGCTCTGATCTCCCTTGTTAATACATTTCTGGCCTGATTGTACAGCATTTTATCACCTTTTCTATAGGCTTCCTCTTTGGAACGACGTAGCTGCTTAAGTTTAGCTGTGAACCAAGGTTTGCTGTTGCTGTATATTCGCAAGTTCCTGGTCGGTACACATAGGTCTTCACAGAAGCTGACATATTATGTTACAGTATCTGTGAGTTCATCCAGGTCTGCAGAGGTATCTTCAAAAATATTCCAGTCCGTGCAGTCAAAGCAAGCCTGTAGCTTTAAGTTTGCTTCCTCAGTCCAGGTCCTCACTGATTTAATTGTTGGTTTCGTGGCTTTAAGTCTTTGTCTGTAAGCAGGTACAAGGTGAATCATGCAATGATCAGAGTGTCCCACAGCTGCTCGTGGTAAGGACCGATAAGCGTCTTTTAGTGTTGTTTAGCAGTGGTCTAAATTATTCTTGTCTCTGGTGGGACAATTGACATGCTAAAAATATTTTGGAAGCTCTTTTCTTAAGTTACCTTTGTTGAAATCACCTAGAATGATGGCCAGTGAATCTGGGTATTTGGCTTCAGCCTCCATAATCTGATCAGCTACAGTTCGTAATGCTTTGTTTACACAAGCTTGTGGAGGAATATACACCGCAATTAGGAAAAATGAGGAAAACTCTCATGGAGAATAAAAAGGGTTGCAGTTGATAAGTAAGACTCTAAGTTTTCATCACAGAATTTATGTATTATAGTTATGTCCTGAGACCAGCTGTTGTTGATATATATACATAAGCCGCCTCCCTTTTGTTTTCCTGATGATTCTGCAATTCTGTCTGCTCTATGTATCTGAAAACCTGGAATTTGCATGCTGTTATCATCAATATCCTCATGTAACCAGGATTCAATAAAGCATAGGGCAGATGCTTTGTAAAAATCAGAATTGCATCTGTTTAAAAGGAGTAGTTCATCCATCTTATTAGCAAGTGAATGTAAGTTGGTTAGGAAGATTGAAGGCAGGGGGTTTTTCCCCCCTTTCCCCCCCCCCCCCCCGATAATTCTACAATCCTGTCTGCTCTAAGTATCTGAAACCCTGGTATATGCATGCTGTTGTCATCAATTTCCTCGTTTAGCCAGGGTTCAATAAAGCATAGGGCAGATGCATTGTAAAAATCAGAATTGCATATGTTTAAAACGAGTATTTCATCCATCTTATTAGCAAGTGAACGTAAATTGGTTAGAAAGATTGGAGGGAGGGGAGTTATTTCCCTTATTCCTTAGTCTATTTTAAATTCCCGCCCTTTTACCTCTTCGTCTCTGCCGTCTGCGTTTGCTTTTGGTGATCCCTAGTTCCGGGGAATTAGCTTCCTCCTGTGTTAGAATCTCATCCGCGTTTGTAAAGACAGGTGGGGGTGAGATTGCAGAGAGATGCTCCTTAAAGAAACATTGCTTAATTCTTAGCAGATGGTCTTGTGAGTATGAAATCCATAGAGAATTGCAGAGAATAATAAAAAATAAAGAAACTGTTAGAGAGCATTTCACTGAGGCAGCTGTCGTCGGTGCCATCTTGGATCAATCCTGATGGAAAATGTCAATCTTTTCACATTGTACCCATGGCTGCATAAGTGATGCTTCTGAAGAACTGTTCTTTGATGATTATATAAGACCAAAAGGAACTAAATATTTTAGTCTTCGGAATAAGGCATCTTCTAACAAGTTAAGGATACAGTTCTTGATCTTTCCTAAGGCAGAAAGAATCTGATGAGTAGTCTTTACAATCAGTTATTGTCTTTAAAAGGATCCTACCTTGTATGTTTTTCATTGCCTGTTGCCATGTAGCCATTAATCTAGTAAAAAGGAGGATAAATGTGGTTGTCATTGTTGGTGGAAGTTGTAGTGGTGATGATGGTAAATACCACTCCTCAACGATTCTTTCTTCTAATTTAGTAGTTCATCACCTTCATCAAATCAGGAATTTCAGGATTCAGATCGGAACCATGATTGTGGCGAGAGTAGATAATATCACAATAAACAAATAAATCCATCTTAAAAATATGGGATAATACACATATGCCTGGTAAATTCTTCTCAGAAACATAGAAGGTAAGGCTTGGAACTAGAGCTCATCTGGTCCAACTTCCTGCACAATGAAGACTTATTACAGTATTTCCTCTAAACAGTCATCCAGACTCTGATTAAACACCTCCAATGTAGGAGAATACCACCCAACATAGCATGTTCTATTGTTTCACGACATTTACACTTAGATTTGTTTTTTCTTGATGCCCAACCTAAATGTACTTCTTTCAGCCCTTTGAAGCTCAATCAAGAAACAGACACTCCTGAGATTCCATGTAAGCTGCTTTATTTGGTAATAGAAACTTGGAAATCTCTTCATGTTTCTTTCTTTACCACTTTCTGCTAAACAAAATCAAGGCAGGCTTATTTTGAAATTCTTTCTCTGTTTCATTCTTCGTACTTTTTCTGCAAAAAAGTTTCCTAATCTACTTTAAGTGGATTTTTTCACATCTTTATAACCTGTACAACATGTTATGTTGTGTTGTGTTGTGTTGTGTTGTGTTGTGTTGTTTATTTTATTTTATTTTATGTTATGTTATGTTATGTTATGTTATGTTATGTTATGTTATGTTATGTTATGTTATGTTATGTTATGTTATGTTATGTTATGTTATGTTATGTTATGTTATGTTATGTTATGATATGATATGATATGATATGATATGATATGTTATGTTATTATGATATGATATGATATGATATGATATGATATGATATGATATGATATGATATGATATATGATATGTGATATGATATGATATGATTATATATTATTATTATGATGATATTATATATGATATGATATATTATTATTATTAATATTTTTGCAGAAAAAAGTGACAGTTAAGTATTATATATTCCTACCCATCTTATCATCTCTCTGAACCCTATATTTATCTACTTTCAGACTGCTGTTTATAGTTTAGAAATAATTGTTGGAATAAAAATAATTCTTTTTCATTAGAATGGGAAAACACTGTTCAAGCTAGAACTTCTATCAGACAGGTCAGACTGTCCAGGATGTGGCCATGTTCGGTGCACTTCATGTGGTAACATGAGAGAAATATTTTCTGATAGTGTTGACGCAAAGCATTTCAAGGCCACCTGCTCGTCTTTATTAATCAGATGGTGAAATGTGATTAACAAAGCAAATCACAACACCCCTCTACGATCCAACTCTTTTGCTAAAGGCTGTCTATAGTCACACAGGTCTTCTAATAATATCTGATGGGCTATAGGCTGTCTACCCCTGCAGAAACATTTTCAAGCACAACTGAATTCAGACATAGTTTTGCTTGGACTATTCTTTCCATCTCTACCTGTTGATTTTATATTACATATTAATGTTTAAAGTGTGTGTGTGGGGGGGGGAAGAGACAGATTAGTGAGGAAGTGAAGTAATACCATTTTCTGGCTCATAGATATATTCAAAGAAAAGTGGTCATATTAAAGAAAAAGTGTGGTTCATTCTTTTCCTCCCCCCCCCAGTCTTTTTGACTCCATTGCAATGCCTACTTAGTATAGAGATTGAATGTCCTCCATGAATTTGTCAACAAAGCTATTATTCCACCCATTGGTCAATATATGTTCATTTTCTGCTGACTGCCTGGTGAATCAATGCATTGTACGCTGATCTTTCCTTCAAGTTCATTTTCCTGGAGACCTTAATGTCTAATCTTCTGTTCATCTGCATCATGCAAACACCCTTCTTCCTAAATGCTGAAATAATAATGCACCTCAGTAGGCATTCAAGGACAAAAAAGAGATGATGAAAAAATATGTTTGTCTATGTGAGTCATTTTCTTAGTTGGAACCAGCCTGTTGTTTAATCTCTCTCTTTTTTTTTTCTGGAAAAGAAAACATGAAAAAAGAAAAATCTTTTAAGTATTTCACTTGAATTTTATTGAAAAAATAGTCTGACTATACAGCTAACATAAACAGAGGTATGATCCAAATAATTTAAATAGAAGTTTGATATAAAGCTTTCCATGTGTAATTAGTAAGAGCTGCTTTTTAATTCTTCCAGAGCAATGAAACTTATATTGAGTTTATAAGATACAACCCATCATATAGAGTAAACTTTCTATTAAATCTAATATCTTGCATTTCTACATAGAGTTCTTTTGTATATAAGGCACCAGTACTGGATATTGGCAGTAATAATTCCTGAGTAAATTATGAAAGAGCTTATTTTCAACTTCATTGAAAAACATTATTTGGAAATTAAGAGAGAATTAATAACAAAGTATTTAACACACTTTTCCAGATATATATTCTCAAAAAACTTGCATAGGATAGTATTAGCTGCCAAGATGGTTGCCTATTTCTTTTTATGGCCTTGCCAAAATTCAACTGAATATACCCTTAGATAGCTTTTTTTCTCAGTGAGAGGAATATGTTCCTCTAAACCAGTGGTGAAATCCATTTTTTTTACTACCGGTTCTGTGGGCGTGGCTTGGTGGGCGTGGTGTGGCTTGGTGGGCGTGGCAGGGGAAGGATACTGCAAAATCTCCAATCCCACCCCACTCCAGGGGAAGGATACTGCAAAATCTCCATTCCCACCCCACTCTGGGGCCAGCCAAAGGTGGTATTTGCCAGTTCTCTGAACTACTCAAAATTTCCGCTACCGGTTCTCCGAATTACTCAAAATTTCTGTTACCGGTTCTCCAGAACCTGTCAGAACCTGCTAGATTTCACCCCTGCTCTAAACATGAACTAGTATTTCGATCTGGCTCTAATTATAGTTTCAACGAGACTGAAGTTTGCCTGTCCAATAACAATTCTGTTACAATGGATTTCTTATGCATGGTCTATATCTACTGTATAGGTGTAAACTTGGAGGAAAAATGCCTTAGCTTTACAGAATCCACTTGTTAAAGATTATTGCAACTGAGGGGTCCTTAGTGCTCTTTGAGCTTGGTTGTTTTTTTGCAAATATTTCATTACCCAAACTAGGTAATGTGCTTTCAACCCTAAGCTATAAATATTCTCTGTTACTGCAATTCTTAAGTAGTGGCATAGATACTTATACACGTTTACTTACTTGCTTATTTACTTATTTACTTACTTGCTTGCTTGCTTGCTTAGTTACAGACTTTCATAGGAACCTGACAAAAATCGGCTGTTTAAATTAATAGGAAAAAAAGTATTGCTTCTTCTGAACTAGTTTTGAAGCATGCAGGGCCCTAATAACAGACATGTCAACTCCAGATGGTTTTTTATCAAAGCAGGATGCTACTAAACCTGTAAATTATCTATTGTAATACAAATATATACTTTAAGGTAAAGTGAAGATCACAGGTTGGATATTTTACATATCTGATTTAGGAGCTGAACGTTAAATGAATAAACATGGTACCAAAAGTGATGTCCCTGGGGAAAGGAAAAGCGATACGTTAATGCAGTTTTTCACTAGCTTCTAAAATAATTAGAAGTAAAACAATTAAGCTGTTTCACTGCAATCTGTTTTGAAATTTCTTCAGTTTCTCCTTCAGAGTATGTGCTGTCAGGAGAAGCTGAGAGGACTCTTCTACTGTAACACTGGCTGAAAGGTTTACAGCAAGGATCCCCAATCCCTGGGCTGCGGCTCACTACCACACCGTGGTCTGTTCAGAACTGGGCCATGTGAGAGGTGGCTCAGCGCACATGTGCGCGCACAGTTTCACTTGCACGAGTGGTGGGCTGGCATGCACGCACATGCACATGAAGCTCGATTTGCAGTTGAGCTGCGTGCATGCACACTGGGCTTCTGCTTACGTGGCCCAGTTCCCCTCTCGCCCCCCCCCCCCAAGCCAGGCCACCAAGCTGCTGGTTTACAGATTTGGGCAATACTGACACTTGCATTAGAGATAGTCAGCCCCAAATCTCCAAGAGATTTGAACAATAGATGAGGAGGAAGTAAGCAACAGACATAAGTGATGTCAGGTCACCTGTGATGACCCAGGGCACGGCACAGAGATAACACAAACAGCTGGCAGTTCAAACCGGCCCTTTTAGTGCTCCAAATCTCCCCCAAACAAACCTCAAACAGCCTCTGGTCACAATTAGTCCAGCCCAGCGCTGTCTGCACCAAGGCTGCACGGCAATAAACCCCAAATTTATCTAGCAAAACAAGAACAAAGCAAGGAGTTCAGGGAGCAAAAGATACAGATAATCAGTCCAGAACGCCACAGAGGAATGCAAGGATTCTTGGCAAGTTCAAACGTCGGCACACCACACTCCAGAACTCAGCATTTGTTCCCGACAAATTCCCCTCCCCACAGCATCTCCTTAAGTCTCATTCCCCAGGTGTGCCTGGTGAAGCTGGACGAGGCACTCTCCTTGTGAGTTGCCTCCTCCGTCTGAGCTGATCCCGCCTCCTCTGCACTCTCCAAGCCCTTGCATCAGAAAGGGGTGGTTCATGCTCCTCGGCTGAGCTCTGTTCCTGCCTGCCTGCAGGCCTTGCTAATTCCAAACAGCCTGGCCTGGCCTGACTCTGTCCTTCCCCAGTTTCCTCCAAGGCCAACAGAGCTGCCCTCTCACTCGCTGTCAGTTCTTGTTCCAGCTCATCTTCCGCCACAGAGTCAGACTCCGACAGGGGCATGACATCACTTCTGCTCTCTACTTGCTCACAGGAGATTAAACTGGCAGGTGCAGTGAAGGGAGGTGATGGAGAGAGTATGATGCTTCTTTGCCTCCATGTACCTGCTGGCTAAGAGCTTTGGAAGTGGATGTGCAGCAGACTCATTTGGTACATTTTGGGTAGATGGATAAATAGAAGCCGAGGTGGCGCAGTGGTTAGAGTGCAGCACTGCAGGCTACTTCAGCTGACTGCTAGCTGCAGTTCGGCGGTTCAAATCTCACCGGCTCAAGGTTGACTCAGCCTTCCATCCTTCTGAGGTGGGTAAAATGAGGACCCAGATTGTTGGGGGCAATATGGTAACTCTGTAAAACCGCTTAGAGAGGGCTGTAAAGCACTATGAAGCGGTATATAAGTCTAACTGCTATTGCTAACTGCTATTGCTATAAAAGAATTGGTTAACTTTTTAACACCAACAACAACACTGCTACCCTTCAAAAAGACCTCGACTTTGTGTCAGAATGGTCAAACAACTGGCAACTCCAAATCTCAACCAACAAATGCTCTATCCTACACATTGGCAAAAAGAATCAGAACACCAAATACAAGCTGAATGGACACGGCCTTGCAGACGACCCTCACTCTGTCAAAGACCTTGGAGTAAGGGAGAGAGAGAGAGAGAGAGAGAGGGAGAGAGGGAGGGAGGGAGGGAGGGAGGGAGGGAAATAGCAGCCATAATTGTTGCCAAAGTTGGTGGCTTCAGCAAATGTCTTGAAATTGCTTGTAGTGCAGAGGGAAACTAGCCAGCCAGCCCACCTAATGCCTCCTTGGCAGGTAGTAAAAATTTAATAAGATGCATAATCCTTAGTGTGTTTTGCTATGAAGAAGTTAGGGAATATAAAACCAACAAACCAAGGATGTAAAAATGCACATGAATATGAATGTGCCACCTTCAGATACATGGATTTTCATGCCAATTCAGACTATCAACTATTCAGACTATCATCTCGGTGGTGATGGGAAAAGTGGACCCCCTTGCAATGGGAAAGTAACACGATCTATAACTAAGCTTCCAATTCTGATGCAGTTCTGTTGACAACTTTATTAATTTTTCTACCAGAGGGATGAGAAACAAATGTTCCTATTTCTACATCAGGGGTGTCAAACTCACATCATCACGGCGGCATCACGTGATGCATCGGGACTTTTTTCCCCTTCACTAAACCAGGTGTGGGCGTGGCCAGTGCGTGATGCATCTGGCCCGCAGGGAGTTTGACAGCCCTGTTCTACATGATCACTGACCATCACAAAAGAAGATAGCAGCCAGTTGCAGGAAGAGGAATGAGTCAAACTAAAGGCTACCACTTACACATCGTTTTTCACTTGTGTTTCAACTCAGGCTGGAAAGCATGGCCAGAGTTCTTTTCCTCAGTTTAAATTATAAACCTGAATTTTCACATTCTGAAAATAATGAATTTATTCAGTTAAATAGAATGTGTTGTTATAAACCTGCAATGTAAAGCCTCTGCT
Organism: Thermophis baileyi; assembly: GCA_003457575.1. Classification (NCBI taxonomy): domain Eukaryota; kingdom Metazoa; phylum Chordata; class Lepidosauria; order Squamata; family Dipsadidae; genus Thermophis; species Thermophis baileyi. The sequence goes on along the minus strand of QLTV01001733.1, from coordinate 1,272,735 downwards.
GGAAAATTTGGCATGGTTGCCCTAGATTGTGGTGATCTTCTAAAATATTTGCATTTAGGAGAACAGTATGTCTAGTATGGGAAATGCTACCTGAGGAAAATGCATTCTCTGAAGAAATGCCACCTCTGATATTACTCTACAAAGATTATTAGTTAAAAGTCTTCTCCCTACAATATTGTGGATTTGGGCTATACTACATTTTGTTCTTCTTTCTTTAAAAAAAGAAAAAAGAAAATTTGGAATGTGAAAAATGTGTATAGCAATCCACTTAGCAGGTTGAACATATCTGTGCTTAATATAAAGGGATAGTGGGGAAGGAAGGATGTCTATGATTCTTGAAACATGATTAATATTAATCTCTGTGGCAGAGCAAGCAAAAAAGATGAGGCCTGGCAAAATTCATTTTGAGACATCAAAACTGATAAAGCAGAAAATACATGCTGGTGAAGGATGATATCCTTTTGTCAATCTGTCAAGAAATGCACTCAGTGACAATCTAAAATTCAAGGATCACCAAATAAGCTGAAATGGTTGGTAGGAGTGATTAAAGCATAATGGATGGTGATGTTTTGAGGTTTATTTTATTTGAGCACATATATGCTTCTGATGGAATGTGGCTCATTTCCTTTCCTTTTAGGTGGCTACTGAATGAGAAATATGATAATATCATAGCCAGAAGCTTAGATTGAAATCAGTTGTATATATCTACTTATTCTTTGGTCTTTGCCTTCTTCTCTGCATACAGGAGCATCTTTGAAGGGGAGGAAATACTCTTTTTCCCCCACTTACATTTCAGTTGTGGCTGACATCTTGATTCCCTTGCAGATACCCCTGTTCACATTCACCTGAATGCATAATCAAGGTCAATGTTTCTCAACTTCAGCAACTTTTAAGATGTGTGGACTAACTCCCAGAATCTCCGGGCAAGCATGTTGACTGAAGTATTCTGGGAGTTGAAGTTGCTGGAAAGTCTGACCTAGCTCTTTTCCTATCATATGCAGCTACTTATATCTCCCCATTGGCTACTAAGCTTTATTATCCTCTGACTTCCAGCCTGTTTGCCAGCTTACTTCCTTGCTAAAATTGATGATCCATTTATGAAATTGATGTGTTTGTCAACCAAAAAGGAGTCAGTCTATATCTAATCATGGTTTGAGTAAGTTTATTGACATTGATAGTGCTTAAGCAAACCATTTCAGTATTAAGCAAGAAAAACAGATATTTGAAGAAAGCATAGTAGCATCTCTTTTGCTGTATCTTCAAAAATATGTTAAGTTCTTAAAGTAACAGATTTTGTGAGCCTTATTTATTTTACATGGTAGATTACATAATTAAGGAAATAATAGAAATAAGAGCTGCAAGGTTTTTTTGAAGGACATGACTCAATTTGATGGTCAAACTATATTATTTACATAATTTCCATATGCATCTTCCTTCTGATTTTCCCTTGCTTTTAATAAACTATAACAGTTTTGTTTCTTTGAATACACTATGCATTGAAAAGCAGCTTTTCTTTTCAATTCTAAATCTTACTCTGAGTGAAAATTGTTCTCCAGCACTTTTCTTTTGATAAAAAATTGTCTAATCTTTGAGGAGGACATAATAAGAATTTGTATATCATGGAATAATTTGTAATATTTAATTACATGCTATACAATAAGACAATTTCACAATCACCTTTCAGCACATAAAGAGACAGGTGAGAACTAGAGATCCAGGTCCCATTCAGCAGCTGAGGTTGGCAGTTTCCTTTAATATTATAATATGGTCATTGCTTTATCAGGGAAAATTAGAAAACTAGATTATTCTAATTTATGAACTTTGCAGTCCACAAGCTTGAAACCTCTTAGGATCTGCTCCATGTGGAACTCTTCAGAAGCTATTCCTAAAACAACAGCATAGCCACAGCAAATTGGAGGAAAAAATAATGCATGGAGTTTAAAGGACATAGCTGGCAATGACAGAAGATACAAAGAGTAAGAAATTATAACTTTCACTAAAGTTATAATTGACAAAAGATGCTACTTATTACTTATCTTCTCCGAAAAGTATACCAACTCTTTTCAGGTAGTTGTTATCTGCTTGATTCTGCCTCCCTCAAGGCTAACCACATAGTCATAGTTATGTAACAAAGTTGTGTCAACATTGAGTTCATGTCTATGATAAAATATGAAGTGTTTGGAGATTACACACACACACACACACACAAATGCCAGTGGGGTGTACGGGTTAAGGTGCTGGACTAGGAAAGGGGAGACCCAAGTTCTGACCCTTAGACATGGTAGATCTGAGTGACTTTGGGCTGGTCATTAGCAATAGCAGTAGCATTTAAGCTTATATACTGACCCACATTGCTCATTTATTTAGTGTGTGACATCATATACACAGGCTTGCAATACATAGTAACATTTTACCTAAATTAAAGCACAATAAAATATGAATGTTAAAAAGATCTATATTCAGATACTAATGTCTAAGCCATCTAACCATTAGATGATTTATATGAAAAAAATCAGATACTAGACTAGTATATACAGTCAGCTTATATAGCATTTTACAGCACTCTCTGGGTGGTTAGAGTTTGCCTGCAATACTGCATTCTAACCACTGCACCAATGGCTGCATTCTCTCTCAGCCTTTGACTGGGATTTTTTAAAAAATCAATTTACCAACCTGTATTGAAACAGTGGGTAGATTTTAATAAATATTATGAGATGAAAGATTCCCTTATTGGTCTTCATCTTGTAGTAGATTGCTTCAGGATGATGATGATGATGGTGATGGTGGTGATGATGATGATGATATACACATATAAGAGAAAGAAAAAGTGTTTTAAATTATTGATCATGTACCTTTTCTCTTTTGTGAATCCCTCAGGAAAGAAAGAAATAAAGAAAGAAAGAAAGAAAGAAAGAAAGAAAGAAAGAAAGAAAGAAAGAAAGAAAGAAAGAAAGAAAGAAAGATCTATGCAAAATTTTGATAGAGACATATATAAAATACCAGAAACAGAACAAATGGAATTATTTCAGGAAATTTGAGAAGTTGTCCAATGAAAAATCCAATAAAGGTAAACATTCTTTGGCATGTTCTCTCACTAGAACATGAGCTTTGATGAAGTATTGGTACAGTTCCTACTCATCTATGACATTTGTTTCAGGTTGATAAAGAAGAGTAGAATAAGTTCTAAATGAGGCTATTCTGATGGTGATTTATTTCTGATGAATTTACATTAGACTCAGTTTTGGATTTTGGACGGCAAAGTTGAAATAGCAATGGATCTGACTTGTCTGCATGACTATTATAGATGTGTCTGACTTTGTTGACAGCTTTCCATGTTCTGAAAGTTAGTGCCAATTGTGACATTATTGTGGAACATAATGTTTTGGGAAACTATTTTGTTTCTTTATGTGCTCTACAGTTGGCTGTAGCAGCTTGATAATGTTGTGATGCTTTATATTGTCCTGGAATGGATTTTGCTACATTCTAATCAGAGCCATGAGAAACATTCAAAATCATTCTTCTGTTCATCAGGACAAATTTTTCAGGTGTTCTAAAATACTCCATCAGTATTATAATTTTCTCATGAGATTAGAATAATCAACATTCAGAACCTGCAAAACTAATTTATCCACTGGGATGAAAAGCGTATACTTCAGTCTGTGTAAACCATGACTTATTCTGAATAGACTGACTAAATTCTTTGAATCATTTCCGTCTGGCGTCTGGCCCAGCTATAGGCAGAAACAATTTTAGTTAGTAGGAATTCATCTCTGTCAATCCTCCCACACCTCTCATTGCATTTAGACTCTCTGCAGCAATTGATTTTAATTTTCTTATAGAAACTGGAAAATTGAAATGCCTTCTTAGCAAGACACATATTGCTGAGTCCTCCTTGGACACAATGCCCAGAGGATCCTGTGACCTGCTTGTTTACTAAATGAAAACTGAAGTGAAGAAAACTACAGGCTTTTAGGCTTCAGCCTATATTATTTTACCATTTATTCTGAAGTCATTGAAGATCAATCAATCAATCAATCAATCAGAATAGAGCTGGAAGGGACCTTGGAGGTCTTCAACCCTATGCTCAAGCAGGAGACCCTACACTATTTCCGGTAGATAGCTGTCCAGTCTTTTCTTAAAAACCTCCAGTGATGAAGCACCTATAACTTCTAAAGGCAAGCTGTTCCACTGGTTAATTGTCCTCGCTGTTAGGAAGTTTCTCCTTAATTCCAGGTTGCTTCTCTCCTTGATTAGTTTCCATCCATTGTTTCTTGTCTTGCCTTCTGGTGGTTTGGAAAATAAGTTGACCACCCCCTCCTTTATGGCGGCCCCTCAAATACTGCAATACTGCTATCATGTCACCCCTAGTCCTTTTTTTCTCCAAAGTGGCCATACCTAATTCCTGCAACTGTTTTTCATATGTTTTTGTCTCCAGGCCCTTAATCATCTTAGTTGCTCTTCTTTGCACTTTTTCCAAAGTCTCAACATCTTTTTTTGTAATATGGTGACCAAAACTGGATGCAGTGTTCCAGGTGTTGTCTTGCTAAGGCTTTATAAAATGGTACTAATACTTTACTTGAGTTTGATTCTATGTTTATATGGTTCAACCAAGGATTGTATTAGCTTTTTGGCTTCTTCCGCACACTGCTGGCTCATGTTTAAGTGATTGTCCACTAGGACTCCAAGGTCCCTCTTACAGTTATTGTTTTTGAGCCAGGTTTCATCTAATCTGTACTTGTACTTTTGGTTTTTCCTGCTTAGGTGTAAAACCTTGCTTTTCTCCACATTAAATTTCATTTTGTTGGTTGGGGCCCATTGTTCAAGTCTGTTGAGATCTTTTTGGATCCTGAGCTTGTCTTCTGGGGTGTTCATTATTCTTGCCAGGTTAATGTCATCTTCAAATTTGATGAGTTCCCTTTCTATTCCCTCATCTAAGTCATTTATGAAGATTTTGAAGAGTACTGGGCCTAATATTTGATATTTGTAGCTTTATCAGTAGGTGTCATGAACAACTGATGACTCTCAACTCTGTATTCAATATTTTAAAAACTATGACAAGTGTCTCTTCTAAGTAACTTTCCGAGGGTGATGTTTTTCTGTAGTGCAATTGGTTGAAATGTTACTATCTGCATAGGTTAGTTTACTTATAGTATTATACATATAGTAGATTTTATTTACTATACTATACTGTAATAGTTACAGTATTATACAGTAACCCATATAAACAATTTCCACTGTTTTGAATGGAGAAGTCATTCAAAAATAGTGCATTTTAAAAATTATTTTAAAGAATTTTTTGAGCTTTTATTTTTCTGTGTTCTTCATTTGTATGAAATTATTTGAACCTTACAGATTAATCAGTTAATAAAAAGAAATAAGGGGTATGACATTTGTCAGAGGTATTTACCTGTTTTAGTGAGAAAGTGAACTCACATATGTACTGTATAATTGTATCCTATAGATCAGGAGTCCCCAACCCTGGTACGCAGAGCAATACTGGTCCTCAGCCTGTTGGGACCTGGGCCATGCAAGCAGTAGGCAAGCAGTGTGTGAAGCTTCATTTGTGCAAGTGGCCATGTGTGCACACAAAACCATCCCCTCCCCTCCCGCCACCACCATCGCTGCCAGTCTGCAGAGCCAGAAAGATTGGGGACTGCTGCTATAGATACGTACAATATCTTGAGTTGTATGACGTTACAGAACCAGACTGGTATAATTATGAAGGTGCACCCTAGAAACCAGGACACCATGATTTCTAACCCTCCCCTGAGTATGAAAACTGGCTGGGTGACTTTGGGCCAGTTACCCCCTCTCAGCCCAAAATAATAGAAAATAATCTATGTACCTTTTCTTCTCACAGATGTCACTATGCCTTTCATATTAAAAGCTTTGCGGCAATTGGACCATAAAGAGGTTGGGCAAATTTAATTTTGGGATGTACTCTAGCTTTTTCTAGCTTTCTACTCTTTCTAGCAAGTTTCAGAAACACCAAATGAAAAAAAAAATGACTAGTCTTAAATTAAAGACCTTACTTTTAGGTATTTACTTTGTACATTTCGTGTTTTGATTTCATATCAGTGATAGCATGCTTCTTCCTGAAATTTCACTTTAGAAAGTGCAGTGAAGAAATAATGCTGTAAATTATCTTTCTAAAATTCTGTAGCTTAAATACATTCATTCTTAATTATTAACATTAGCAGGCAGAGATTGAATATGATATAATGATATCTGGGATACTTCATCATGTCCTTGAGTCCATCTGCTACATTACAATTCCCCCTTCAAAAGCCTGATTATTTTTTAAATTACTTCAGATATATAGCCCTGACTTTCAATCCAACAAGGACATCCAAGGTGCATGAATTAGTGATAGTGCTTTTCAAGTGTTTTTCTTTTCAGGTATTAAGTTTCCAAGCCTCTGCATTCAAGTCTAAATTGATATTTGGATTATTTTATTCAAAGTAGTTTGCATGAGTATCAAGGATTAAAAATCAGTATCCACACTCTATATTGCATTCTATTTGAGAAAGATATTTTAGCTATTTTTCAGATTTTTTTATGCTGTTAGAATAGGCATCCACAGAGGATAAATGGCAACATGTGCCATGATCTAACCGTGTAAATGACACAACTTAGGTACTTTTGTCAGACATTATGGCATCATTGTGGTATACCATGGACTGTGCTATGTATTAGCACTTACATCCTCCCTCCCTCTTCCCTATATTCTACTATACTCAATACATGTTATCATGGATGGATATTAGAGGCCATCTTTTTTGCAGCCCATATAAACATTTCTTCAAGTGATCATTCCATGTAGCTTGAAAATGTAAACTACTGTAAGACTTAAGAACCAGCTGATAGTTTGACCAGAAATTCAGTGTGCATATATCAAAAACTTTTAGAGACTTTTCTGTTTTGGTGTTTTATGGAGACACAATAATTATTAAATTTGGGGAATGCTTGAGTGTTGGAATGATTTCTCTGACATCGTTATCTGAGCTGACAAAGTTAAAAAAATATAAGATGATACAGTTAGGAGATGGTTATATATCTCTACGACAGGTACTTTGATCACAATCTAACTGTAGGAAATTGCCCAATAGCTCAAAAGAAGCAATCTCTGAACATGTGTTGTCATGGCATGACATCCATTATGCTAAGTCTCTAAATTACATCACCCAGGAGAAGTCAAGCAATGATACTGCAAATAAGAATTCTTAGTCAAAGGGGTTTGCATTCTTAATCCAAGCTCAGATTTATTGCACTTGTTCTTGGAACACACTGATAAACCAAAAGCCCTGACAAATGCTTATTCCATGGCAAGCTGTTTTTCAAGTTCAGCATAAAAGGTTTTTTTTTTCCTTTAAAAAAAAAAAGGCTCTGTATATGGTTTTTTGTTGTTGTTGTTCTGCTGAGCAGACTCTTCCAGTAGATAAATTCTGCAAAACCGATATATAGCCTGTGGAGTATTAAACTGCAGGATATGCAGCAAGTACTTTCAGTGCCGGACAAAAGAGAATGAGAGTATTTTAGTTTCATGAAAGCGCTTCTAGTAATATGCCTTGTGTATTCAGCTCGGGAGGAGTTATTCCTTTATTATATATAAAAAGAGGAAGACATGCTGTCCACTGGATTTTACAAAGGCTCCCAAGTCCTTTGAAGACTGGGGAAGTACTATCCTCTTTTTCATACAGGTCACTTTCAGTCCGAGTGTGAATTTGATGGCAAGACAGAAATGCCTTCTCTCCTAGTTAGCGTAAAGGAAAGCTTTCATGCTGATGTCATCACTCTTTTTCTGCATTTTGTGGGCACTGACATCAAGTCAAAAGCATTTTCCTTCTTCAGTGAGAATGAAAGAGGAGCTGAATAGCTGTCTTATGGGCTGCCTAGAACGACAGGTCAGTGACTCAGACAAAGGAGATTCAGGGCAAACATTGAATAGCAAACGTGGTTGCCTGCATTTGCTTTTGCATTTGTGCCCAGTCTTCTAGAGGTCATTGTCAGAATGATCATAAGAATCAGCAGTGAACGGTTTTCCTACAGGCTTTGGTTGTCCTTTGGTCTACTTATTTCTCAGTATTTTAGAGCAGTTTCTCTTTTCAACATTTCTTTTGGAAAACCAAACAATGAATAGCACGAGGCTGTACAAATGACAATAATTTGACATGATACCTGGATGTTTTGAATCAAGGGTAATCATATGTGAAAATATCACGTATCTTTCATGGGGAATTACCTACTGTCTTTTCTTTCTTATAATTGAGATGTGTGAAAGCAGAAGGAAGTATAATATACACCTTCCCTTTTCGACATTCTAAGTAGTAATACTGAACTCTACTCTCAAATCTTTGATGTACTCTTAATTTCTGATATGAATCTACCGGTATTTACTCTGATTGATCATCAGTTGGGTAAAAACAATATTATATAAGTTAAAAGAAGTCTTTATTGATATGGATTAATTTATTTGCTCAGCGTATAGGTGATTACAGAATGTGTTTGTATTTAGAAATTGGAAGTAAGTAAAAATAAAGACTGCCATATTAAGTCTGTAAACCTTCCCACTTACTTGGAAGTAACTCCAATTGTACTCAAAGTCTTATATGGGTAGCTCTTGCTACCAACCTGCCTTCCATTGAGGACCTGTATACTGCATGAGTCAAAAGGAGGGCTGTGAAAATATTTACAGACCCCTCACATCCTGGACACAAACTGTTTCAACTCCTACCCTCAAAACGACGCTATAGAGCACTGCACACCAAGACAACTAGACACAAGAACAGTTTTTCCCCGAACGTCATCACTCTGCTAAACAAATAATTCCCTCAACACTGTCAAACTATTTACTAAGTCAGCACTACTATTAATCTTCTCATCATTCCCATCACCCATCTCCTCCCACTAATTACTGTATTACTGTAACTTTGTTGCTTGTATCCTTACGATTTATATTGATTGTTTCCCACTATGATTTGATTGCTTATTTGTACCCTATGACTATCATAGCTTACCTTATGTACCTTATGATTCTTGACGAATATATCTTGTCTTTTTATGTACCTATTCTAATGTCTTTTTCTAATAAAAGTCATGGTCAAATATGAACCTTTGAAAACAGACAAATAATGTATGCCAATAAATCGAAAGCCATTTATTATGGCACTGCTATGTACAAAAATAAGTTAAGAAAGGAAGGAGAAAAACTAGTTTTAATGTAAAGAGTACAGTGTTATGATAAATTTCTCAGTGCAATTGTATTTTGCAAATGGTATGTTTTTAGTAGTTCATTATACCTCCAGATGAATGCTTTTCATGTGGATGATTTTCCTTTTTCATAAGGAAGAAGTGTTTTTCACACAAATGATGAGTGCTATTGATCTTTTCCAGCAATTTACACTGGAAAATGAGTGCTATGCCAACATATGTCTTAAATCCATTGTTCTGGATTTACAGGAAATCAAGAAACTCATGCAATAAAAAACCTGAAGTAATGTCAACTTCTATTATATTTGACATTTTGAGCTCATGGACCTTTAAGTCCATTCTTGGCCATTACTGTCAATTTTACTTTGCTATAGAACATTAACTGTGTTTTTATTGAGCATATCTAACAATGATCTGATAAAGCATAGCATATCCAGGCTGATAACTTAGCATTTTCATACTTAAACATGCATATTCATACTTGCCTCCATATATGCTTGCACATATATACCAACACACACATACAAAGATACCTATTTTCAACCAAATGGGTTCCAATTGTTATGGTTTTCCTCTGCTTAAAACAGAACAGCAATTCATAAATTCATGGTGTTCTCAAGGATGAAATATTGTCTCTTTGGATCAGTGAGGAAATGAGATTGTGCTCAAAAATAACATATTTAAGGATTCTAATTTGAGATTCTAAGTCTTTAAGAGTCTCATTGAATGTTAGAAAATAAGAGGAAACTTTATTGTGAAAACTGAGCAACGTGCTCTTTAACAGTAGATTTGTATTTAATGGAAAATATCCCCATGCAGAATTTAAGAATAAGTTTTCTTGTACTAAGTTAGAGTCTGTCTGTCTGTCTGTCTGTCTGTCTGTCTGTCTGTCTGTCTGTCTGTCTGTCTGTGTCTATTATCTATCTATCTATCTATCTATCTATCTATCTATCATCTGTCTATATCTATCCCTTTCACCTTAAGAAATAAATATATATTGAAGCTGGCCTAGATAGTGTCATGGAGAAAGACAATTCACTAGAATATGATCCAAAGCAATGAAGATCTGAAGCAAAGTTTCTTTATTAAACTACCCTATAACAATGATCACTGGGCTCCTAGCCAAGCTGGCTGACAGCCCTGACAATAGTTTGACCAAAGATTATATAAGATACAGAAAAGCTATTTGAACAATCAAAAATTATTGATAAAATTTGCATGGGTAAGAAAATCCCCCAATTTTATATGTATAATAATCACTCAAATCCAGATCATGAGTCTGGAACCATAGTCTTGCTTTCATCCTTTTACACTACTCTTTGCCTAACATTTTTTACACCTCATTATCTGGCTTCTTCTTCCTTCATCAGAGTCATTTTAAACTAAGTTATAATATCAAAGGAAAATATATTCAGATGGCATGATATACCAACAAAGTTCAGAATCATGGGAGCTTTGGTGTTCCCTTGGTATTTTTAAAAGCAAAATTGGATTTTGAAAAAGCAGCATAAGAAAGAGTATTGATACTTTTGAAATTTGGTATTGGTCAAAATCTCTGAAAATACCATGAATTGCTTTAAAAAAAAAGTGTTGGGGGGATCATTAAGCAAATCAATCCAGAGTGACAAGTTCAAATTATTCTCCTTTGGATATATTATGTGAAGGCATCTGAAGAAGACTGTATTGCTGGAAAGTTGAAAGAAAAGAAGAGGATGAGCAGCAGTAAAGGTGGCTAGATTCAGTTACAGTGGTAAAGTGTGCATCATTGGAAAATTTGATGGATCAAGTTAGGACAGATTGTCATGAAGAAAATCTATCTAAGCAATCACTAAAAACTGATACCAACATGATGGCACATAATGAATAAATCATGGTATCAGAAGGCATCCTGAATACCAACCATTGTCTTAATTCTTTGCCTTTTGTCTACTGTCACAAGAAACATTATTCAAGCATAAAGATCAAAGTTCTAACTAAGAATTCTAACTTTTCAACTCCATACTAGGGATAAGGTAACTGGGGGGGGGGGAGCTCATAGACATTCATTCTAATCCAATGCTGTTTTGCTGAACATGCAGCAAAACTAGACAGTTTAACACCAGTTTAACTTTTCTCTCTCTTTTCTACTGCTGAATTTTCACATATCCTTTCAAGCTATGATTTGCTTACCATGGCTTATCCAACAATCAGAGTTGACTGACTTCACATTGGATGTTAATCTAAAACCAAACATGACCTATATGGAAAGTAAAAATCTGCACTGTGATCAACTTCATTCTCTGGAGTTTTAAAGATCCATCTCCTTGTTCTGTAGTCTCAAAATTCTGTGAAGCTGGAGAGATGTCTGGAGAAGAGGAGGTCAACTTATTTTCCAAAGAACCAGAAGGCAAGACAAGAAACTATGGATGAAACTAATCAAGGAGAGAAGCAACCTGGAATTAAAGAGAAACTTCCTAACAGTGGAGACAATTAACCAGTAAGAACAGCTTGCCTTCAGAAGTTGTATGTGCTTCATCACTGGAGGCTTTCAGAAAGAGGCTCAACAATCATTTATCTGAAATGGTATAGCGTTTCCTGCTCAAGCAGGGGGTTGGACTAGAAGACTTTTTTGCCATTTTTGACTATAAGTCAATCAATGATTGATTGATTGATTGATATTTGATGACAGTGTACTCTATGGCTGGAGGATATCTGAATAGAGTACTGAATATGCTTGGACTCTCTGTGTTTTCAAGAGAATACCTGATTAGCCACATCAGAGATTTCTATCTCTTCTTAGTATACATTACTAGCAGAAAATAATCAGTATGTGTTTACATCAGTTTGACTGGTGTAATTCTAATGATAGATTTCAAATGAAGTTGTGAGCCAGGTAGTCTAGTCTGACTGTGTCTGTGTACTGTCACTCTGTTTACCCATCTGCCAGTTCAATATCTTGAGCTGTATCCATCAGTACTGAATTAACTAACTGAAAAAGTCAATGGATTCAGTATGTAATGGCTGGTATTCTGCACCTGCTGAACAAACACACCAGACTTTAAGTTCCTGCTTTCTTTGGAGTATTGGGTATTGCTTGGCAGTGAAGAGAAAAGCCTCAGGTTCACAATAAATCCATGCATGCTGTCTTGTGCTGGAATCACTAATTCACTAGGACTTTCTTATGTCCACTTGAGGGTCATTCATTTTCTGAATTGCTCAGCCCATCACACGGAGACATGCACTCTCTGCCTTCTGCAAGCAGTCTAGCGAATGTGTGCTTCATTAATTTCCATGCCCTGTGTTGAAAATTATTCAAAATGTTTTCCATTAAAATTCAAGTTTCATATTGGCACACCTTCCATGTAGCAATGCTGCAAATTAAACTCACTTGTGCATTGGGAAAGGTGCCAGTGCAATCATAGTATATTGCTTAATTAATGGAATGATGGCCTGGATTTAAGCAAACCAATTCCCTGCCTGCCTCAGTGTGTTTTCTATCCACCATTTTTCAACAAATGGAATTACTATTCTCCCAGATAGGCCCCCTGAAATCATACTGCTGGGCTAATTTACAGTGTGAATAGAAAATGAGATAAAAATGTATTATTAAATTATACTAATATACTTGAAGATGATTTATTCTTCTGCAGATACACTAAGTAATACACAGCATAACACACCAGCTTGTTTTCTTGTCTGCTACCATAAGGCTGTATTCCATATTTGATTGGAAATCTGCCGTGAGCACATCAATCTTTTCTCCACCTTTAATTTTAATAAATTTGTATTAAATTTGGCTTTATTTTCTATGCACTCTTATCTCCTTGAGATAGGGTTTGCAGCTTCCATCCTCGAGGTCTGAACATGGATTTATGCAGTTTATTAAAGACTATGCTGCAAAGACAGATGGGTGTAGCATCCATATTGGGGGAATTAGCTTAAGCTCAATTTTGCCCTTGAAATTCCTGAAATTTCCACCAGCACACAACAGTACCACATTCTGATAGTACCTACTTTGGCTTGTGCATATGTGGGTTACATATGTAAGGCCTATGAAAACAATGATAGCAAGCCATATCTGAACATGTGAGTGCAGGGCCATAGATTTTGGGGTTTTTCCCATTAAAAAAGCATATCAAATAGATTTTGTTCCTGTTTCCCAACTGTGTTCTATTACACTGAAATGTAAGAAGAACCTTTTGTTATACTTCTGTAGGCAGGAAATAATTTGAAAGCAACAATACTGACAAAAATGCAATCTATTTTTTTTAAAGGAAAGGAATACCTATGCTTTAGCTTAACATTCCAACAGATAGCTCATAATGAATTGTTTTGAAAAGAGGGATACAATATGATATAATTCTGTAAAGTTATTCTATAGCATGTAGTATCCCTCTTTTCAAAACATTTAATGTCTCCTTAGCTTAGCCTGAATAAATGTCAGCTGGGTATTCCCCCCCCCCCTCTCTCTGCAAATGGAAATGCAAATACGAATAGATGGAGGCTTATTTTTTTAACTGTGGAAAAATAAAAGTCAGGGGGGGATTCCCCCCCCCCTCTCTCTGCAAATGGAAATGCAAATACGAATAGATGGAGGCTTATTTTTTTAACTGTGGAAAATAATCAAGTTGAAATAAACCAACTGAGCTAGAACACCCAGTCCCTACTTTGAAACAAACCCTTATTGCATCTTATATATCTGTGTTAAATCAGTGTGATGATCCTACTTTAATGTTCATAATACGCCAAAGGATCACCAATATGCACACCCATCTATATGGTCTGTCCTGATAATTTGTAGAGTTAGGATGGAGTGAGACAGGGTTCGTTTATCTCCACTGCTACTTTGATTCAACATTAGGGCTTTTTGGCATGCTTAAAAGCTATTTCTTTTCCACTTCGCTGGATAGAAGGGATACTTTCGTTGAAACTTCATCAAAGCAAAGCACCCCCTTGAAGCTTTGAATGGCCTTGTAGATAGGCAGGTGATTGTGTTGGGAGTCACTTTAACTCTACCTATGAAACCAGGTCCTTATGTTATCACTGAGGGCTAACTTAGCTAGAGAATTACCAGAGGGGGGAAAAAACCTGTCAATCTTATTGAAACTACCTTTTTTTCCCCCAGAATAGAAACTTCTTCATTTTCTTTTAGAATACAGTTAAGTATCTCTTAGTGGCAAATCCAGCAAGCATTTGTACAGTTGTATTTGTTGGTTTATGCATCTGCAGGAACAGCTAATCTGGTTCTTAAAGCTCTGCAGATCTTCTTTTTGGAAACATTAAAGCCTCAACATCTTCCAGTCCTGCACAGGCACTTTAGAGCACATGTTTGCTCTCACACTTTCCAAAACAGTTCTTTTGAAGGATTTGCACAGTCCAGTTGGTGTATGTATCTCTAAGAAACTTACCTTATTTCACATGTTCTTAATAGAGTGAGAGCATTTTGTCTTGGGGTGCTAGGAACAAGAGCAGTCATGGCTAGAATTACTGACAGCTAGCTAACTAAACGCTGACAGCAGCATAATCGGTTTTCTGCCAATGCATTCATCACCTTGGGCTGTGCTCCCTTCCTGTCTCATAAGCTTGTAAACGACACATAACCTCATTCTTTTCCCAGGCAGAGCAAAGCAAGCAAAGGGACATGATGGAGCATGAAAAGGGAAAAATACACTTCCACTATTTTTATTTTTTTTTAAGAAATGCTTAAAAAATAATTGGTCTTTTTCTCACCGAACTGTAGCTCATTTTGGGTTGCACTGCCAAATTCTGTTGAAAAAGAGGGAAAACAGAGAGATCTAATTGTTTATATGGTATTTATCTCTCATACACGAGAGACTCAATGGTCTCGGTGTCATCATAAGAGGAACCTCTCTTTCAGTCTGGATTCTGGTCTCTCAAAGAACTGACAAATTTACTTTCTTTCAAGTTTGCCTAGATTTTGGAACAACTTTAACTGGCCACTTCCATAACAATCCTGTAAATTGGTCAATGTACTCTATCCAGAAGATATGTGGACTCCATAGTCTCCACAGATTTTTTGCTTTCTAAAGATACATCTGATAGACTTGTGACGTTATAAATGGCACTGTATATACCAGCAATGCAAGTGTAAATTCCTAATAACTGATTACTAATGGCTTCCATCTCCACCCTTTTTTTGTCATTCAGTAGAACATGAATGATAGAATTTATTATACAAGAATGTCAAGAAGCAAAGCAGCAGCATCTGTACTAAATTTTTCAATATCCATCATTTGCGTTTATGAAGTAGAATCCTTTCCTTAGAACTTTATGAGTTCTAAAAATATTAGACATTCTCACCTTGGAATTCTCATCAATTTATCCTAGGAATTATATTACTTCCATAGCCAATAGAGGTATGTAAAATGGTAACATTTATTATTTAAATTTAAATTTTCTTTATAATGTTTATTCTAATCCTCAAAACCTTAATTATAACATTATTTTTTTCTAATTCCCACAAAAAAGTCAATAAGTGATTTCCAATCATCATTAAATTTAGATACTGTCCTATCTTTAATTAAAGCCATCAATTCAGCCATCTCCGCAGGTTCCATCATGTTCACTATTCATTCCTCCATTAGGGGTAAAGTCAGCTCTTTCAACCTTGCACAGAATAGTCACAGTTTGCATGGAAAACAAAGTCCCATATTTTGTTTTCCAGGTACTTATCTCTCAATCCCAAAGGAAAAGTCTCTGTTTTCAATTGTATGAGTCTTTAAAGTCTTCTGTATTATTGTATATTATTCAGTCCAAATTTTCAGGATTTTTTACATGTCCAACAAGCATGATAAAATGTCCCTTCTTGTTGATTACATTTCCATCATAGGTTTGAAGACCCTTTATACATTCTAGATAGATTTTCCAGGGTACCAACAATACATTGTTCAATAAAAAATATCTTTAAGACTACAGTGGTACCTCAGTACTCAGTGTTCATTCGTTCTGGGAGGTGCCATGAGTACTGAAAAGGACGAGTCCCAAACAAATTATATGACTTACCTTTGTTTTGGCTGGGAAGAACTTTCTGTCTGTCCCTTTTCCTATATAAAGAACCTTCCCAGCATGGCTGACTTCCTGTCCTCCCTCTGTGGTTGTCCCCCTCTTTTGCAGCAATCTTCCCAGCATGGCTGACTTCCTGTGTATTCTCTGCAGCTGTTCCTTTCTTCCTATCACAGTGCATCAAGTACTAAACAAATGCCAAGTACTGGGACAACATTTTCATGTGTCAAATACCTAATTCAACGAGTTTTGAATCAATTGAATATCAAGGTACC
The DNA here is from genome assembly GCA_003457575.1 of Thermophis baileyi. NCBI lineage: Eukaryota > Metazoa > Chordata > Lepidosauria > Squamata > Dipsadidae > Thermophis > Thermophis baileyi. The sequence goes on along the minus strand of QLTV01001733.1, from coordinate 1,256,248 downwards.
ACTGTATTACATAGTGTAAATTTCAATCCTTTCAACCACATATCCTCCCACTGATCCATTATAAATTGTAATCAAAACTTTTAAGCCATTTTATAACTATTAATATTTAAAATAGGTCATTGACCCTGGAAGCGTAGTTAAGATTCCCTATTCCACTTCATTTTGCTTCAAGAAAAGTCACCCAAATCTGTTTTCATTTTCAATACAATAGAAATAAAAATAATTCCTTTGTCCAGTGCAATTTTAGAAAATGTATAAAATGAACAATAGTTCACATGCTATATTTTATGTCTGCATATCTATTATTAAGTGACAATTTCTCATAGGTGCAAAATATGTCCAAATCTATAATTAATAGTAAACACTAAAATCTGTGGAATATTAGTTGAAATTAATCAGTTTACAGAATGAACAGTGACTCTACAGTTTTGAGCAAGTTCTTTTCAGTCACAACTACAGATAGTCCTCAACTTATGACCACAATTGAACCCAAAATTTCTGTTGCTAAGCAAGACAGTTGTTAATTGAGTTTTACTCCATTTTATGACCTTTCTTGCCACAGTTGTTAAGCTAATCATTCTAGTGGTTAAGTTATTAACATAGTTGTTAAGTGAATCTGACTTCCCTGTTGACTTTGCTTGCAAAAAATGATCACATGACTCTGGGACACTGAAACTGTCATAAATATGAGTCGGTTGTCAACCATCTCAATTTTGATCATGTGACCATCGGGATGCTGCGAAGTTTGCCATGAAAATGGCAAATACATCACTTTTTTTCAGTGCCATTCTAACTTTGAATGGTCACTAAATGAACTGTTGTAAGTTGAGGACTACCTGAATATCTAGTGATTTTCCAAATATAAATATGCCATTCATTTCTAAGATATTGCCTTAAGATTATTAAGCTTCAAGCAGAAATACAACAAATCAGTTTGTAGGAAGTAACTCTGGATGGATTGTTGACATATTGAAATTCTGCTGGACCTACTTAATACAGTACCAGAATTTTGAGAAAGCACTATACTTTGCATCACTATGTCCTATCTAGTGATTGGAGGAAAGTCATTTTCCTCCCCAGCCCAGAGTTGATCAAAACTACTGAAGCAAATTAGGGGTACACAAACCCATAAGGACTCCTAGTAAAAACTATTATCTATGAATTATAATTGTCTTGGAGTACTGGAAGTTGTGTAAGGCCAACAACTTCCTGTCTATGGAATCTTTCCCTCTGTAGTATTCCAGGCCTTTCTGGGTAATTTCTTCATGTTTTCTGTGATTTAATTAAAAGTAACTGGCACACAGTTAAAACTTTTTAAATGTTCATTTAGTTCATTTGGTCTAATAGCACATTAATCTCTTGAGAGATGCTACTTGAGATAAAATGCTTTGTCAAACCGCATTGCTTAAGTCATAAATGAATATAATAGTGAAAGCACTCAAAAGTAAGTTAGTAATGTTCTCTTTCCTAAATGAGGTAGACCATTAGCTTAATCATTCCCCTGGAGATAAGTGGAAAGACCATGTTTTCCTACAGAAAATTGTATAAACAAAACTCTTGTCACTATGTATGAATTTTTATACTCTCTAGCTCATATATAAATCTTCTGAATTTTAAAGTATAGTCTAAGTGCTTTATATAACTTCACTGTCTATGGCACAGAGTAGGAGAAAATGAACTAAATTAATCTTTCCTTTTTTCCAATTAATGCTCTTTGTAATTTTATCTGAAGAGGTGAATAATACTTACAAGTACATAGCAGTAGCAGTAGAAGTAATTATATTTAGTGTGCCCTTATAACTATGTGCAGTACAGGAAAATAAACAATTATCCACAATATAAATCTTGCACTGCTTTTTTTCCTGTTTCTCTGTACCATTAAATATCAAAATAGAACTATATTAAGAATCATGCAGACTTTTACAGGATTCCACTGATTCTTATGAAAGCTCGTGTCTTCCTCATTTAAGACAATTACAATTTTATTTGTCTGAAAATATGGTAGTTCACAAAATCTAAAACAATATACCAGCACTATTACAATCTTTTTGAAATGAAGGAGACAGGAATCACTCCTGACTCTTATGCAGATCAGATAAAATTTGGGAGAATATAAAGAAGTGGAAGAATACACTTTTAAATTTATGTTTGATGGCTAGAAATATACATACATACATACATACATACATACATACATACATACATACATACATACATACATACATACATACATACATACATACATACATACATATA